>ONZH01017856.1:0-68597 GCA_900303285.1 Rhinella marina
AGCAGCCCTTGCGGCAAACTCACTTGCCAAGGGTTAGGTGTTCCGCAGTCTGGCGTTTTTTTGAGGAGAGTGCTGACGATAAACGTATTATAATTTGTAACCTGTGCTGTACCAAGATGAGCAGGGGTGTAAACACCAGCAACCTGACCACCACCAGCATAATCCGCCACATGTCAGCAAAGCAGCCTAAAAGGCGGGCTGAACGCCTGGGTCCATGATCTGTGTCTGCAGGTCACACCACTGCCTCCTCTTCCCCTCTGTTACCTGCTGTCCAAGACGCAGGCCCAGATGCCTCCCGCCCTGCAACTGGACCTTCACAGGAACCATCAGCCAGCACGTCCACTTCAATGTTCCAGCGCAGCATTCAAATGTCCTTACCCCAGGCATTTGAACGCAAGCGCAAATACCCTGCCACCCACCCACAAGCCATAGCTCTAAACACGCAACTTTCCAAGTTGTTGGCCCTGGAAATGTTGCCGTTTAGGCTGGTGGACACCAAGGCCTTTCGCAGCTGGATGGCGGCGGCTGTCCCTCGTTACGCAGTTCCCAGCCGCCACTATTTTTCCCGGTGTGCCGTCCCCGCCTCACACCAGCATGTGTCTAGAAACATAATCCGTGCCCTGACCAACGTAGTTTAGAAGGTCCACTTAACAACTGACACATGGACAAGCGCTTGTGGCCAGGGACGCTACATTTCCCTGACGGCACACTCTGTGAACGTTGTGGAGGCTGGGAGTGAGTCGTACCCTGGGATGGCACAGGTGCTACTCACGCTGAAGATTGCGGGCCCTACTTCCATCCAGATTTCCGCTGCCACCTACAGAAGCGGCTGCAACCCCTCCTTCTCTTCCTCCACCTCCTCCTCCTCTTCTTCCCATGCAGAATTGCCATCTTGCAGCACCACTCAGACTTCTGTCAGTAGCTGGAAGCAGTGTAGCACAGCAGTCGGTAAGCGGCAACAGGCCGTGCTGAAGCTTATTTGCCTGGGTGACAAACAGCACACCGCCACAGAGCTGTGGCATGGCATGAGGGAACAGGCTGAGCTGTGGCTCTCGCCAGTCAACCTACAGCCAGGCATGGTTGTATCCGATAACGGCCGCAACTTGGCTTTGGAGCTGGCCAACCTCCCACACATACCGTGCCTGGCCCATGTTTTCAACTTAGTGGTTCAGCGGTTTCTGAAAACCTACCCCAATTTGCCTCAGCTACTGGTGAAGGTGCGTTGCCTGTGTGCCCATTTCCGCAAGTCACCGACAGCTTCAGCCAGCCTGGCAACGCTGCAGCTGCGCTTGAGGTTGCCAGCTCATCGACTGCTGTGCGACCTGAGCATGCGATGGAATTCCACCTTACACATGTTGAGCAGGCTTTGTGAGTAGCAGAGAGCAGTAGTTGAATACCAGCTGCACCATGGTCGGCGCCTTTCTGGTCAGCTTCCGCTCTTCACAAGGGACGAGTGGGCATTGATGTCTGACCTCTGTGAGGTGTTACGCAACTTTGATGAATCTACACAGATGGTGAGCGGCGATAATGCAATTATCAGTGTAACCTTCCCACTTCTGTGTCTACTGAAAAGCTCGCTGCTCACAATAAAGGCTGATACTCTGCGTGTGGAAGAGGTGGAAATGGGGGAAGACCCTACACAGTGTGATAGCCAGACCACCCTCGATTCGTCTTCTCAGCGCCAATTGAAGGAGGAGGAGCAGGATATGGTTACCACCGCTACACAGGGTAGCCATACCACGTTTACACCATCTCTTCAGCGTGGATGGGCTGAAGAGGAGCAAGAGGATGAGGAGGATATTGAGAGTTATGCTCCTGGTGGGGAGAGCGAAGCCTTGTCTGTTGGGACTCTGGCACACATGGCTGACTTCATGCTATGCTGCCTTTCCCGTGACCCTCGCGTTATACGCATATTAGGCAACACCGATTACTGGTTATTCACCCTTCTTTACCCCCACTACAAAGAGAACTTCCCATCTCTCATTCCTGTGGTGGAGATGACAAGTAAAATGTTGCAATACCAGAAGGCCCTTGTAGAAAAATTGCTCCAAAAATTTCCATCTGACAACGTTGACGGCAGAGTACGTAGTTCCTTGGCCACCCGAGGAGGGGAGACGAAAGGAACACACAGCAGTTCCAACAAAGGCAGGGCGACACTCTCCAAGGCCTGGACAGTTTTATGACGCCCCCCCCAAGAACCCTCACCCTGAGGAGCGACCTAGTGTGACAAGGAGGGAAAAGTTTTGGAAGATGGTAAAGGAGTACGTAGCTTACCGTGTCAACGTCCTCAGCGATCCCTCTGTGCCTTATAATTATTGGGTGTCTAAACTGGACATGTGGCATGAACTGGCACTCTACGCCTTGGAGGTGCTGTCCTGCCCTGCCGCCAGCGTTTTGTCTGAGCGGATATTGAGTGCCGCCGGGGGCATAATTACTGATAAGTGCATCCGCCTGTCAACTGACAATGCCGACAGGTTGATGCTTATCAAAATGAACAAATCCTGGATTTCCCCTGACTTCTCTACTTCACCAGAGGAAAGCGGCTTAACATGAAGGAATCTTAAATCTGGCTTTTAGGGTGTATTGAATACACTGTATTATGATGTACCCCTTCCTCTTCTCATCCTCTTCCTCCATCATATGAAACTGCTTATTAGGCTGCCCTCAAAGTCCACCAGCTGGGCCTGCACCCTAATGTTTTAGCCGGGCAGCTTACCAGCTGAGCCTGCGCTATAATTTTTTAGCCGGGCAGCTCACCAGCTGAGCCTGCGCTATAATTTTTTAGCCGGGCAGCTCACCAGCTGGGCATGCACCCTAATTTTTTAGCCAGCCAGCTCACCAGCTGGGCCTGCCCCATAATTTTTTAGCCGTCAGCTCACCAGCAGGCCCTCAACCATAATGTTTTACACGCTCAGCTCTGCTACATGTCACACATATTGTTTCAGACAGTCAGCTAAGCGGCATGTCAAAATTAATTTTTAACACGCTCAGCTCTGCTACATGTCACTTATAATGTTTCAGACGTTCAGCTAAGTGGCATGTCACACTTAAATTGTTTGTTATGGTCAGCTCGGCAGCAGCGTGTCATCCTTAAATTTGGGACAGTTTAATGAGCAGCAGCGTGTCACCCTTACATTTTTGTTAACGTCAGCTCGACAGCAGCGTGTCAACCTTAAATTTTGGACAGTTTGATGGGCAGCAGCGTGTCAACCTTAAATTTGGGACAGTTTGATGAGCAGCAGCGTGTCACCCTTAAATTTTTTTTAACGTCAGCTCGGCAGCAGCATGTCAACCTTAAATTTTGGACAGTTTGATGCGCAGAAGCGTGTCAACCTTAAATTTGGGACAGTTTGATGGGCAGCAGCGTGTCAACCTTAAATTTGGGACAGTTTGATGAGCAGCAGCGTGTCACCCATAAATTTTTTTTAACGTCAGCTCAGCAGCAGGCCACTATTGTTTTTGTGTGTCAGCAGCAGGCCATCAATCTTCATTTTTCAAGGGTGTGTCTGATGCACTCCTTTATGTGTAATAAAAGTGCCTGTTCCTTGTAATTTTTGGCAGCCCTTTCCCTTAGTGCATAGGCTTTATGAGTGTCGGAGTCCCACAATTATACCACAATGTGAATGAGGCCCTCCTTTATATGATATACCGGTTGTATGGGAGTGCCTGATCCGTATAATTTTTGGCAGCACTTGCGCTTAACGGACAAGTAAATCTATGTTTTCTAACAATATTTCCTGTAAAATCGATGTTATCTTGGGTTTTGGGGGTTTTTTTGTCATTCCGTAAATGTGGCGTAATAGTCGGCCATCATTGTTAATAGCAGCGACTTCGGTGTCCAAGATGCATCCAGACATCCTCCCCATGCTGTTCCTTAACCATTTCAGTGGTGTTTCCACCATTATCTGACGTTTCCCTATGGACCAGACACCCTCCCCTCATCCGAGCAGGGGGTGCCTGGTCTTCTCCCATTGGCTCGGCCAAGCACTCGAGCACCACCTAGTCATCGGGGTGCTCGACCATCACTAGTACCACCTAATCAAGGTCCCCTATTAAATAGGTGAGGCAAAAGTGCACAAGAATGCTACTCCCAAGATAGAAGCGCATTCACACCTGAAGGTGCCACTCCTTCAAGATAAATAAAAAATCACGGAAAAAGATACAAAACATCCTACAAAATATGATAGTAAATAAATACAGCATGGTGGCAAATTAAAATAATAAACTCAAATACTTACCTCCATGTGGTTGTCAGGATGCAGTTTTTGTCCTCCTCACCATTGAAGACTATCAGAGGGAACAGCAGGGCAGAAAGATATTGCTCATGTGCCCTGCCACAGCATTCAGTTGCTGCATATAGAGAGATGAGCACTTCCACAATGGAAGCAAGCAAATTGCAGATCCACAAAAAAAAAAAAAAAAAAGGAATCCTATGAGAATCCTCTTTCAGTCTCATAGGAATACATAGAGAATTAGACTTCCTGTCCACACATAAGTCTATGTGTGAGTTGGTGGGTCTAATTCCTGTCCACATGACATAGATAAGAAACTTCAGGATGATATAAGTAAAAAATTCAGACACTGATAAGAAAATGACATTCACTACAGATTATATCATGTATATTTCTAGCAGAACATGGAATAAAATTTTTGTCGGGAGTTCTTCTTTAAGGAAGTACTGCAGGGAACAAGCAGCAAGCATGCTGTGGCCAGGGCTGAAAGAAAACTTTAGAGCGGATCCCAGAACGACAATACCTACATGGACAGAGGCCAGGACTGCAGCGTTGAATGGGGAAGCACTTGCAGCAGATCACTGCTGAACACAGCTCCCGGGATCACGGCGGAAAGCAGGGGAACAGCGGCTTACAGCGTTCGCTGTTACACTTACATTTAGTTAGTTACAAACATACAAAGAACAAAAAAATATAACTTGGACAACCCCTTTAAAATTATTAGCCACCGATTCACCAAATGTCTTAAGAAAATGCCCTTGACTTTCTACTTGGTAAAAATTAGAAGGACTTTCCTGGTTGTATACAATCATTAGTAGGATCTTGAGAATTATATGTGGGGATTTAAGAAGATGCTTGTCGCTTCACTTTGATCTGAAAATACATATTTAAAGGGGTATTTCCATCACATACAATGGGGGCATATTGCTAGGATATGCCGCCATTGTCTGATAGGTACGGGTCCCAGAGGTGGACCCACAAGGAAAACAGAGCGGGGAGAGCTGTAATTTCCCGGGGTCCGTCCACTACCAAGCGCTGCTCCCCGCTGCTCCCATACAAGCCAGTGCTCGGCTATTTTCTCTGGCCCCACTGAAATGAATGGAGGGCAGCTGCATTCTTGTTATAGGTGCAGATCCCAGAGGTGAGACCCACTCCTATCAGACAATAGGGGCATATCCTAGCGATATGCCCCCATTGTATGTGATGGGAAAACCCCTTTAAGGTCAATTTTCTTATAAATGCTTGCAGATGTAAATATAATTCAAAGTGACTGACATTATTGGGAGGACAAAAGGATAAACCTTTTTTGAGCACACTGACTTTGTAGGCATTCAAAGTATATGAGAAAAGGATAATATTTTAAAAGGAAAATATTTTAATAGAGACTTCACTCATGGTGTTAGATGGTAGGTTGTCAGGAGTGCTCAGAATGTTTAATCCTGAAGCCTTCCTTCTTTCTGATTACTTGCTTTCACTCTTTTTTCTTCTTTCAGATATTTTCTCTTGGTTGTTTCGAGGGGAAAGAACTGGGTAATATGGGTAAGTGAGCTCTTCTGAAATTGAGGAGAGGCTATAAAAGCAGGTATTATTGTGGTATTATTATGGTGGCAGATATCATAGGAGAAAGATACATTTTGTTAACAGAATCACCTTTGTCGATGAGTGATGTTGAACCCTGATGGCAAGTTGGGGAGACCCCAGTGGTCATAAGTCACAAGTGATTATCCAGTGTTGTTAAGGCGACAGGCTTTAGAGGATTCCTTATGAGTAGACCAATACTGTCTATATTTACTGTTAAAATAGTTCCTTAATCTTGGTCTAGCTCCTTGGTTCCAGTTAGGACTCGGGGAGGGAGTTTTAGAGGATGGCTGTCCTGAGTTAAAGGGCTGTTTGTTATTCCAATCCAATGTAAATTAAAATAAGTTGTAACCTGCAAATCAGAATATGTGGCCTACCTTGTTCAGTGTGTCTGCACAACAGTACGCACAACACTGGCACTACATGAGAGGTTTAATCAACATAGGTATAATATCAGGAGGAGGTACTTAAAACAGAGTTCATCTAAACATTGTGGAACATTTGGATCATACCCATTGATCATATACTTATGGGCACTTATCACAAATGCGTGAAGCTTTTGGGATTTATAAACTACAATGGATCCAACCTTACAACCTCAATGAGGTAACAGAAGCGGTTCTGTAACCTTTTAATGCTCTTGATTTTATGATACTAAAGGTCCTGTTATTTACTTATTTAACTTACATTCTGTCTCCGATACATTAAACTGTTTTAAATGCTTTCTTACTTTCGCCTGTATTCTCCATAGGTGTTTTTACTGGAAGAGCTCTGGTGCCCTCTAGTGATCTGGCATATGTTTACAGGGTCCAATTTGTACGCAGGATCGTTCCTTTATCTGTTATTACTAATAGTCTAGAGTTTATATCAATAACTTCCATTGGTATTAACCCATCATTTTATTTATTTTGTTAAGTTTTTTTTATTTTGTGTAGTTATTATTTTTATTCCTGTAATTTAATAACAAATGCACTTTAAGTTTGTTTTTATGTGGGAAGTACCTGTCAATCAATCATCACGTTTTACCACCAAACCAACTTTTTTTTACTGTCAATGTTCTGTCTATTAACCACCTGTGTACTTACCTGATTGGTCCGAACCCTTAAACATGTGGTTGTATCATCATTAAAGCAGATATCTTCTAGTGTATATACGGACATCTGTGAAACAATTCCATGCAGCATCACCAGCATCTTTTTTTTTTCATCTCTTTACTCTGTGTTCATGATTTTTTATAGCCAGTCAAAAACATGCCTGGCAGTTTAGAGAAGAGAAGAAAAAAGAGATACAAATGATAGAAATGCACACAATATACCTTCTAAATTCTTGTTGTGTTGTCCCTCAGGTTGATCACATAAGCGTTTAGTTGACATGTTCCACAGCATTCTCTCTGGTATTAATAGCCCTGGGGATAAGAAGATCATTTCAATTCTGTTCAGTTCTGCTTGTTGTTATTATGGCCTGTTTTAAGTGAGTTCCTATGTTCAAGGGATCACACAAGTCCACTTTCTTCGATGACACAAGTTCTTCTGACTTCCACAGGAAGTCATCGGTGATCTGGCATTCATGCTTGACACATGGCTGATCAGGTGAGCTCAGCGCTTCATTAGGCTGTAAATACGAATAGAAAATTAATTTTAGGTTTTAGGTTTAAAAGTTCTAATTAGTACAAAATATGGAACCCACTACAGAGGCAGCCAGCCCCTGAGTTTGATGATGATGTGTAACAATTTACTTCCTCAGGCCGTCGCTCCCTGTGGTCAGTGCAGTGAAGGAGGGGCACCCTGTGTTCCCTTGGGACACTCCCTCTAGCTGTTGGCTTTAATGTAGTACATCTATTTCTTCACTTGAGTGAGTTTTCCTGTATAGATGTGATGTGTGTAAAAGATTGAACTTGCTGCAAAACCATCAGTTTTTTCCTGAACACATCCTGATGCAATCCATATTGTTCATGTAAAAGAGGCCTTAGGGTGCTGTGGCAAAAAAAAAAATGTATCACAAAACCACATGCGTTTTTTTGCAACTAAATACCTGCATTTATGCTGCATTTTCCTCCAGCAAAAGAGGCATAGATGCCCGTGATGAGAACATAGTCCTGCCACTTTACAGTTCTGGGCTCCTGTGAACAAGGCAGACATAGCAGAGCTGGAGAGGGTTCAGAGGAGGGCAACTAAAGTAATAACTGGGTACTACAGTACCCAGAAAGATTATCAAAATTAGGGTTATTCACTTTAGAAAAAAGACGACTGAGGGGAGATCTAATAACTATGTATAAATACATCAGGGGTCAGTACAGAGATCTCTCCCATGATCTATTTATCCCCGGGACTGTGACTGTGACGAGGGGACATCCTCTGCGTCTGGAGGAAAGAAGGTTTGTACACAAACATAGAAGAGGATTCTTTATGGTAAGAGCAGTGAGACTATGGAACTCTCTGCCTGAGGAGGTGGTGATGGTAAGTTCACTAAAAGAGTTCAAGAGGGGCCTGGATGCATTTTTGGAGGGTAATAATATTACAGGTTATAGTTACTAGAGAGGGGTCGTTGATCCAGGGAGTAATTCTGATGTCTGATTGGAGTCGGGAAGGAATTTTTTTCCCTAAAGTGGGGAAAATTGGCTTCTACCTCACAAGGGTTTTTTGCCTTCCTCTGGATCAACTTATAGGAAAACAGGCCAAACTGGATGGACAAATGTCTTTTTTCTTCCTTATAAACTATGTTACTATGTTAAAAGGAAAGCACACATCATACTTAAAGGGGTATTCCCATCTCACAATTGTAGTTTGTATAGTTAGATATAAGCATACCAATATTATTACTAATAGAATGTATTTATATAAAATGTACCATTTAGAAGATTTGCCTATTTGTATATCCATTGTCCCAAACACATCAGTCAGGCCATTGCCCGTAGTTACGGCCACCGCAGCCATGTAGTAATGGTGGTCAGCTTGCTGCTTTTCAAACCCACTCTGAGGTAAATGCTGTATTGTGAACGCACATTGCATGAGCATGCGGAACCACATCTTCGGGTACTTTCACATCCGCGTTTTGGACGCTACCAATCCAAAACACAATGGTCAGGATCTGTCCAAAACACAGAATTTATAAACGGATCCTGCTCCATAGAGATGACTTAATCTTGGAACAGGATCCGTTTCTCTGCATTTTGGAAGCGCAGACAAAAATTCTACAACCCTAAGATGTGTCTGCTCATGCTCATGCAATGTGCGTACACAATAAAGCAGTTACCTCAGAGCGAGTTTGAACAAGAGCAAGCCGGCCACCACTACTACATGGCTGCGGTGGCCATAACCAGGGGCAACAGCCTGACTGATGTGTGTGGGACAATAGATATACAAATAGGAAAATCTTCTAAACGGTACATTTTATATAAATACATTCTATTAGTAATAATATTGGTATGGCTATATCTAACTATACAAACTACATTTGTGAGATGGGAATACGCCTTTAAATTACATAAATTTTAATTATATTTTGTAATTACTGTAATTCAGTCTTGCTGTGTGTAGAAATTTGTGAAGTTTTGAAAAATTTGATTTGCTAACAGAACGGATTAACTCCGAATGTGGGTGCAGTAGAAAGTGCTGCACGTGGCGATATATTACACCTGCCTTATATACTGAGGCCCACTGCAGGAGATTTATCAAAATTGGTGTAAAGGAAAACTGAATTAGGGCTCATTCAGATAGTCATATGAACGCGTCTGCTGAAAGGGTGCAGACCAATTAATTTCAATGGGGCCGCAAAAGACGCCAAAGATGCAGACAGCACATGGTGGTTCAGTTCCGCGGAAAGGATAGAACATGTCCTATTCTTGATTAACTATAATCATACAGGACAAAGTAATTGCGTGACATTCCAAGGCTTGGAACATGTTGTAGCGTCACCACGTGGAGGTGACATGGATAATTTGTTGCTCCAAAAGGAAGCGCAATGGATCTTCACTCTCAGAACCTTAAAGCCTTATGGGCTAAATTATTTTGTGTCCTATACCTGTTTCTTGGAATAAAGTATACATAGGGTTAATGTGCTGACCAACATACCCTTTGAACTTAGCTTCCTTGTTTGGTTTGAATACATTGTATCCATTTGTATATGCCCACACATTCCAGTTATGTCTTACCATGAGTATAATGAAATTGAGCCACATAATGATCACACATAATTGCTAGCTTGTTTCTCCCAATGACATAACATTGTATCGGGAGCGGACGCAGTGAGGCTCCCTGCTGTGCAGGGATTGGCTGCACCGTCTCTGAGGTCGGCCCAGGGGGGAGGAGCATCATGCTCTTAAACACCGGATCTAGCTTCGCGCGTTGCGGCCGCCACAGTGCCGGGTTGTGATTCACGCTGCACACACATTAGTTGCATGTGCAGCGTGCTACGGTAGTTAGGCATTGAATCATGCTGTCATACGCGAGGCTTTGGCTCCTGATGATGGTCACGCAATAGTGACTCAGAAACGCGTAGAGCCTCAGCGAGATTGATTCATTTAGCTGTGCTAAGAGTGTACCGTAATGGGTGTATGGGGAGCGGAGTGATTAGTGGTGTGTGCGTGTTGTTAAGGCTGTGGGGCATACTAGGATTATACTATATCCCCTTACTAATAATGCTGGGGACATCCGCATGCCGGCACCCTTGATTCCAAAAAGGAGACTGGTTATCCAGCCCTGTTAAGCCTTTTCCTCCGCAACCCCCCCCCCCCTCTAACCTGTATTGTGGCATACAGATAAAAATATAATTGCCACAAACCAGGCACATTTTTTATGGGTGAGACACCATATGCAGCAGAAGGGTATATATGAAGTTCCTTGACTGTATGGTGTTCTGCCTATAGCCTGATTGGTAAATGGTGTTTTAATGAAGATTTAATAAAGTGTATTTTAAGCAATTTAGTTCAGGCAGTTAACATGTCCTATTCTTGTATGCAATCACGGACAAGAATAAGAATTTTCTATTATGGTTGCGGTTGTGTGCAAGCCTGAATGAGGCCTTAGGCCCCATTCACACAACCGTATGTATTCCGTGATCCGTATAAAAAACGTAACGGAAGACATACGGAAAGTCTTCCGTAGTGTTCCGCAATTTTGCAGACCAATTGACTTTAATGGGGCTACGGACGTGATTTTGTGGCCAAGTATAGGACATGTTTTATTTTTTTTTTGCGGGGGAACTTCTGTGAGATACGGGATGCGGAATACACACGGTGTGCATTCCGCATTTTTTTCTCCTATGGAAAAATGAATGGGTCCGTATGGTTCTGCATTTTATCTGCAAAAATGCTGATAAGATGCGGAAATGTACATACGGTCGTGTGAATGGGGCCTTAGGCTGAGTTCAAACTTATTTTGTCAGTTATTTTCATCAGTTAGGCTCCATTCACACGTCCTGTTTTTCTTTCCTGATTCGATCCTGATCCTGATCTGGATCCATTCATTTCAATGGGTCCTGAAAAAATCAGGATCGAATCAGGAAAGAAAAACAGGACGTGTGAATGGAGCCTTATTGTGAGACAAAACCAGAAGTGGGTCAAAAACACAGAATAGGTGCAAATCAAATAAATGAAATGTGAACTGAACCTTAGTTGCCCAAAGGAACCAATCATATTACGCCTTTCTCATTTTCCAAAGAAGCTCTGCAAAATGAAAGTTGGAATCTAATTGGTTGCTATGGGAAACTAAGTCAGTTCTACTTTACACCAGTTTAGATACATCTCCCCCACTAACTATCAGTGAAATAACAAATTAACTCTTATGTCTCCATCAGTGATTTTAAGCCAAAACCAGGTGCAGCTCTAAACACAGAACAGGTGCAGATCTTTCCCTCATACCTTATGTCAGTGGAGGTTCCAATCCTGGTTTTGGGTCGCAGTCACTGATGAAAATCACTGACTAAAACACTGACTTGTGAATGAGGCTTTAATATTGGTGCAGTATAACAACATGCACATGACGAAACACTCAACCTGCAGTCTCCCTACTGTCTCCCTTCAACTTGCACTCTCCCTCTTCAATATTCTTTTTTATACCAGTCTGTCTATAGCACAGAAGCACTTGACACATCTCTCCCTATGCTTTGCGTGGTCTGATTCGCTTAAAGGGTTTCTGTCACCAGTTTTTTCGGTATGAATCTGGCTGACATTAGAGATGTGCTAATGTCACCGTATTCCAAATATATATCTGTTTTATTTACTGGTGCCCCCGTTTTTATATAAAATGAACTTTTATTTTATGCTAATAAGGCTCCTAGGTGCAAGGGGCGTTAACCCTGCTCCTAGAGGCTCTGTTTGCCCACCTTCAAAAACACCCCCTTCCTCTTGATTGACGGTGGGCAAACAGAGCCTCTAGGAGCTTAAATTTTATATAAAAAACGGGGGCACCAGTAAATAAAAGATATATATTTGGAATCAGGTGACATTAGCACATCTCTAATGTCAGCCTGATTCATACCGAAAAAACTGGTGACAGAAACCCTTTAACACTATCTGTGTGTTTTCCTTGGCTAGAAGAAAACACATCATAAATGCAGGTATGTTGTTGCAAAAATGACATGAATTTTTGGTGCCTTTTTTTTTTTGCAGCACCAAAAAATGCAGCACAGCTGCGAAATGTGGCAGCCCCCTTTAAGAAGTTATCCATCTCCTAAAATGCCTCCTCTACTGCCTGGGCTCCTCACACAGATTGACTATTGTATTTCTGTGTCACAGGTGCAAAGGAGGTGTATTGCACCCAGAAAATGGCTATATGTCACCCACATAATTAACAGACAGATTAACTACTGTCTTACCGTGTCACAGATGCAAAGGAGGTGTATCTCAATCCAAAAAATAGATTTATTTCACCCACAGAATTAACACACAGATTAACTATTGTATTTCCATGTCACGGGTGCAAAGGAGATATATTGCACCCCAAAAAATGGCTATAGGTCACTGACAGAATTAACAGCCAGATTGGAGCGAACCAAATGCTTCTCGCAATGAGGGGAGCCATGATGCTATGACTCCTATCATTGCTTAAAGGGTTAAGTTAATAATTATTGAACTTACCTGCTTTATTCCTGATGGGTTATCTCAAGGATGCAGCATGAGCCTTGGAGAAGAAACTTGATTGGTGGAATCCTCAACGGTGACTACTGGAAACCTATAAAGGAAGCAAAAATAACGGTTTTAGCTCATTCCCGTAAGTGAGTAACAAGAATACTTACCTGCTCTACTTTCTTCAATGGAGGACCTTCTCAAACAATTAATTTACAAAGCTGAATCCAGTGGTGGAGAAGACTGGCTCAAGAAATGCTTACTTTTGGATCCTTCTGCTCTCGACAGTCATCTTCAATCTTCTTCTTTAGTCTCTTACGCAGGTCCCAGCACGAGCGCCGATCTAATGGATCCTGAATCCTCGGCTAGCGCGCGCATGCGCAGTCCATCTCCGGATCCCTCCTTGCGTCAGAAGAGGCTTAGAAAGGACAAGAGAGCCTATTCTCCTTCTGAATACTCCGCTCCTCCGCCTGCAAAAAAGAAACAAGAAGTTATTCCTCATAAGACTTCTTCCAAAGGTAAAGAAAAGAAACATCGCCATCAGCAGTCTCTTCAACTGCCTTCTTCACCTCGTGGACCAACAGACATCCCTCCAACCGACATTTCTTCTCCTGGTGAGACTTTCTCTAAACCTACTAACGGTGACTGTGTTTTACAGGGCATCGATAACTCTGGCTCTAATACCTTTTCTGACGAATCCATCTCCCTTGACAGGATTCAGTTAATAAAGGATTTTATGAGCTTCATTTCCAACAAAGATAAAGTTTCCCCTTTGGGTTCAGTTTGGCCTTCCACAAATGAATCCTCAAGGGTTAACAAAATACACAATCCTCTAGACGGATTTGAATTCAGAAGTCTTACAAAACATTCAGATTCTGAATTAAAAATCTTTGATAATAATCCAGCTCCTTTACTTCCATTAGGAGCTGGGATTAAAGAAACGACCCTTAAAGACTCCCTTACATGTGAAATATCTCCCTTGGGCTTTCACCTTAGTCAAAGTACAAAAGAAAAAATCTGGAAAAGAGATTACATCGATTTATTTTCTCTTCTACCCTCTTCAAAAGATTCAATTAAACTTGAAAATGAAAAAGAAAAAGACAAAAAATCTGATGAGGATAGAAGAAAAATTAACCAAAAAACAATTTCCAATTGGTTACAAGCCTTCTGCATATATGCAGCTGTTTTAACTGAAAAACACCCCTGTGTTAGTACAGGATTATTCTATCACATTGATTCTATTTTAGAGGCATATAAAAATTTTGGTGGCTTTGGTTGGTGCGTCTATGATGAGTCTTTTAGACAAAAATTATCAGTGTACCCCAATATTTCTTGGGGACACAAAGACGTAGGACTTTGGTTAAATTTGATGAACCCTACTAAAACCCATCCTTTTCGTAACCAGCAAAGTCAATCAAATAAAAAAGGCCTCTGCTTCGCTTTCAACGAAAGTTTTTGCAAATGGCAGAACTCGTGCAAATATAGACACGAGTGCTCATTCTGTTCAGGAGCACATCCAGCTTCCAAATGTTATAAAAAACAAGGTATTCAATTTTCTCAGCCCAGTCGTGAGTTACAACAAACAAATAAACAAAGTAACCCCGTTGAATACATCAAGAATCATACAATCTCTAAGATTGTATCCAAACAGACAGATGGCCATACTCTTAACTGAAGGATTTTCTCTTGGTTTTTTCTTACCTGAATTTAATGGTACAGGTTGTGCTTCTGTACAAAATGCTCTTTCTGTAAAACAAAACATTGATATAGTTAAGGATAAGATTCTTTCCGAAATTAATTCAGGTAGAGTTGCCGGTCCGTTTATATATCCCCCCTTTAAAAATTTTAGGGTTTCCCCCCTCTGTTTAGTACCAAAAAAGGAACCCAATTCATTTCGTTTAATTCATAATTTGTCATTTCCAAAAGATTCCTCTTTGAACGATGAAATCAATAAAAAAGAAGCCAGTGTAAAATATGCTTCCTTCGACCAGGCCCTTTCATATTTACAGTTATCTGGACAAAACTCCCTTTTGGCAAAAGCCGATATCAAATCTGCATTTCGTCTTTTGCCTATAAACCCCTGCGGATACAATTCCCTGGGCTTCCAATTTCAAAATATGTATTACTACGATATGGCTTTACCCATGGGATTCACACTTTCATGCCATTATTTTGAAGCCTTTTCCACATTTTTACAGTGGTTTTTAGAGTCATACATACATGAAGGTTTTATATTACACTACCTTGATGACTTTTTATTTATTGGTCCCCGTAAGTCAGATATTTGTTCTAATCTATTAAATGGTTTCTTCGCTATGGCTCATTATTTTAATATCCCATTAGCATTGGATAAAACTGTTCTTCCTACCACTACATTACAATTTTTGGGCATTGAAATAAATACAGTGTCCATGGAATTTAGTATTCCAAAAGAAAAAATTTCCCAAACTATTTTGTTATTATCCGATTTGTTTACTAAGAGAAAAACTACTCTCAAAAAATTACAATCTCTTTTAGGGTCATTAAATTTCATATCTAGAGTGATCCCTATGGGTAGAGTTTTCTCAAAAAGAATGTATGCGGTTACAAGGGGAAAACATTCTGCATATTCACATATTCGCATTTCAAGAGAAATCAAAGAGGATATATTAATATGGTTAAAATTTTTAAATGATTTTAACGGTCATACAATATGGCAGTCTGAGTTTGTTTCCTCTGATACTTTATCTCTTTACACGGACGCAGCAGGGTCTATAGGTTATGGTGCATTTTACAACAATTCATGGTCCGCTGAAACTTGGCCTAAGGAATGGATTATCAAAAAATATACAAAAAACTCAGTCTTTATCGAGTTATATCCAGTCCTAGTTTCTCTGGTTATTTGGTCTAATGAATTTAAAAACCGCAGAATACTCCTGAATTCTGATAGCATGGGAGCTGTTTTTGCCATTAATTGTCTATCATCCAAATCTGACCTTGTAACCTCTTTATTACGTCATTTAGTTCTCACATGTTTACAACATAACATTTGGCTTAAGGCAAAATTTATCCCTGGCAAAACTAATACAATAGCCGATTCTTTATCTCGCCAGCATTTCGAAGATTTCTTCAGGATGGTTCCAAGAGCCGACACATATGGTATACATTGCCCTCTTCATCTCTGGAAATTAATCGACATCTAATATCTGATTTACTAATTAATTCTATATCAGATAATACATGGGCTGCTTACTCAGCCGCATGGCTAGAATGGATTCAATTTTGTAATTCAAGTAATATTCCGATATACTCTTATGATGAAGACATATTCATAAGCTATATAATATCCATTTATGAGAAGAAAAGACTACATGCTGACACCATCCTTAAAAAACTGTCAGGCATGTCTTTCTTTTTTAAATTAAAAGGTTTTAACACAATAACAAGCAATTTTAAAATAAGACAAATAATTAAAGGTATTAAGAAACAATCCATAAATAAAGAAAAAACGCGTCCATTGTCAATTGAATTACTACAAAAAATTATAAATTATTTACCAGCTATCTGTAATTCCACTTTCGAAGTCAGCCTTTTTTCAGCGGTTTTTTCCCTGACATTTTTTGCTGCATTACGCATCTGCGAAGTCACAGCTGCAAATAAAAAATCAGAAGCACCCATTTTAATTTCCGACTTGACGTTTTCTGACGACCACATTAGATTACACATTAAAAAATCCAAAACAGATCAATACAAAAAAGGGACTTATATAGAGTTATCTAATTTTTCAGTTTTGGACATATGCCCAATTCACAATATAAAAAATTGGTTAATTATTAGACCTAAAGTATTAGGATCTTTGTTTATCCATTCAGACAAATCTCCTCTTACGAAATATCAATTCAATTTCATCTTTAGAACTTCTTTAAATGAATTGGGTTATAAAAATTTCAAATTATCAGCTCACTCATTTCGCATTGGAGCAGCAACACTCGCAAACCAAATTGGTCTACACCATAATTCTATAAAAAGAATTGGTAGATGGAATTCTGACTGTTTCAAACGTTACATACGCCCCGATTTAACTGTCGTTTAATTCACTTTTAGGTAATACGAAAGTTATTTGGATCGTGGGAGATCAATTACTAACTTTAGTAAAAAGAAGGACTTCTGTCAGACAATCTTCCATTAATCTTGGATTCCCAGATGAATACTTAATTCTATGGCATGCTTCTAATGAGTTTAAAACTATAAATATGTTCTTTACGCTTAAAAATTTACTATCCTTATGGTCTAGACCAAATTTGGTAATTTTGCAGTTGGGTTCTCAGGAACTGGGTAAAATACGAACACACGAACTTATTTACGAACTTAAAAATAATATTTTCAATATTCATGACTTACTTTTTGATACAAAGCTGGTTGTTGCGGAAATTATTCCAAAATTCACCTGGTCTGTCAAAGGTTTGACATTCCTGGAAAAAATAAGAAAACGCATAAATAAACAAATAGAAAAATTTATGCTTTCAATCGGTGAGTCTTCATACAGACATGCAGAATTGGAGGGATTCGTTAGAGGAATATACCACACTGACAGAGATCATTTGTCAGACATAGGATGTGACATTTTCATAGCAGACTTGCAAAACATGATAGAAAGAAATTTGGTTTAGTAGTCTTTTGGTTTGGGTCGCGATGGTTTTCATTTATATTGGCCATTCGCTGCGCGTGTTGGCGAATGGGGGGTTAAGTCACTTTTATAAGTGGACTATTGTTGTTAACAAAGTTGTTATGGTTATAATTGTCAATCATTGGCTTATTTTAAAAGAAACTCGATAAGCATTGCGGCCTTTAAAATCCCAAACAATATTTAACTAAAATACTAATAAAAATTTGTTGTACCCTCGAATTGTTTTGACTAATGATTTATTAATTCTGATGATTTATTAATCTGATGGTTTATTAATCTGATGGTTATTTATGTTAATTAAAATGGAGTCTATGGCATCATGGAGCGAACCAAATGCTTCTCGCAATGAGGGGAGCCATGATGCTATGACTCCTATCATTGCTTAAAGGGTTAAGTTAATAATTATTGAACTTACCTGCTTTATTCCTGATGGGTTATCTCAAGGATGCAGCATGAGCCTTGGAGAAGAAACTTGATTGGTGGAATCCTCAACGGTGACTACTGGAAACCTATAAAGGAAGCAAAAATAACGGTTTTAGCTCATTCCCGTAAGTGAGTAACAAGAATACTCCCACCCTCCCTTCCCATCTATACTGGGATCTAATTACTAATTATTTCTTCCTTATTATGTCGCTATGCTTATCGATGGGGGGTTAAGTCACTTTTATAAGTGGACTATTGTTGTTAACAAAGTTGTTATGGTTATAATTGTCAATCATTGGCTTATTTTAAAAGAAACTCGATAAGCATTGCGGCCTTTAAAATCCCAAACAATATTTAACTAAAATACTAATAAAAATTTGTTGTACCCTCGAATTGTTTTGACTAATGATTTATTAATTCTGATGATTTATTAATCTGATGGTTTATTAATCTGATGGTTATTTATGTTAATTAAAATGGAGTCTATGGCATCATAGGTATCATATTTCTGTGTCATAGATGCAAAGGTGGTATATTGCACCCACAAAAAATGGCTAAAGCTCATCCACAGAATTTACATCCAGATTAAAAGCCTAACACTGTCCCTCACTGTAGCTGTGTCCTGTCCCTACACTAGTTAGAGCACAATGGCGGCGCCACACGTGATCTAGCTTTTATAAAGGCCAGGTCATGTGCCGTGCTGGCCAATCACAGCCATACCAAAATTAGACATGACTGTGATGGCTTTCAAGTTCCCACAACTTAAAAGCTTTTTGATTGGCTGCACTGCAGCCTTTCAACAAGCTTTATTCGGTATCCAAACACCAAACAAGGACTTCCTCGGCAAAGTCTGTGTTCGGGTGCCCGAACTTGGCAGTTTGGGTTTGCTCATCCCTACTCCTGAGAAAATTTGCTCTGTTTTTAGATATCGTTAATTGTTGTGTCCATGTTAAGGCTTGTTCACACGTCAGTTATTTGATCAGTTATTTCCATCAGTTATTGTGAGCCAAAACCAGGTGCGGGTCAAAAACACAGAACAGGTGCAGATCTCTCCATTATACCTGGTCTCTGTGTAGGCTCCACTCCTGGTTTTGGCTCACAATAACTGATGGAAATAACGGATGTGTGAACAAGCCCTTATCTGCTCCAAATATATGTTTAGAATTTTGTATACTGTGAGGTGTGCCTCCTATATGTGCTTGCTTTTCATGGTTGAAAGGTGGGTATCACCATGACACTCTGTTTTCAATTCAGTGTGCAGGCATCAGTGTGAAGATCACATAATGGGCGTTCAGATTGTGTAAACTTGTCTCACAAACAGCAGATGACCTGACGAAGGAGTCTCTCTGCCTCTGAAATGCATTGTCTGTTATATGTATGAATAAAGGAATAGAAGCTAAAATCTTTCCTGATGATCTCCTGCCTCTGTCAGCTAGAGATGAGCGAACATGCTGGGTACGAGCACTGTAGTGCTCGCCTCCACTGCGAAAGAATGCCCGCAGGCATTGCGGATCCGTCCTCACCCGACTGAAAGTCAATGGGGACGGATCCGTTTGGTATGACACTCATACCAAACCGATCCGTCCCCACTGACTTTCAGTCGGGTGAGGAGGACGGATCCGTTTGGTATGAGTGTCATACCAAACCGATCCGTCCCCATTCACTTACATGCAGCTGAGGACGGATCAAAAATGCCTGCGGGCATTGCGCAGAGGAGCCGAGCGCTACAGTGCTTGTAACGAGCACTGCTCGCTTATCTCTAGTCAGCACCTATCCTAAGTCCTTCCTTTTTATTCTACACACTAGTGAACTTTCCGGATGCTGCGCTGTGTGTCAACCGGGTGAGGACTTGGCAGCAAGACAGCCAGGGCACTCATCGTTGGCGCTTTACAGAGCACTTTAGCAACCTGTGAAATCTCACAGTATTACACAAGATGAGCTGTCTCCAGATGTTTTTATTTGTACCATTTACATATACGTACTTTCCTGTATTTTCAGTCCCTTGATCCTCCTATACATACTTCAATCATGACTCCTATCTCTGAGCGCTGATGCCAATAACTAAACTATTGGACCACTAAATAAGTAGGCATGACTGTGTGCCTATATATAACAACAGGAATATAAGCGATGTTCCATGCCTAACATTCCATTAGAGACCATATAACACTAATCTGATGCACATGGACCCTAATACCTGCACTCAGGGGCGTAGTTAAAGGCCCCTGGTGCAAGAGTTCAGCTTGGGCCCACCTTCCCTCAAGTGCTTTGTGGTCAGGGGCAGGGAAGCACAAAATAAAAATATTGAAACAGTACCTACCAAATTCTTGACCTAACCTCTTCCCTCCAGCCGGAGGTGTAATTTTACCAGCATACACTTTCTATAATACTGGTGTCTTCTTATTCTGCACAAGGGTCTTTGGGCCTCTTCATGCTCCTGGGCCCAGTAGCAACTACTACCTCTGCACCCCTATAGATAACGCTCCAGCCTTCACTATACACTATTGTTACCCCATTTTGTACCTTTATGTGTCTCCATTATGATGGAATGCTCCAAATCACATCATATTATGAAGGTTACTTTTCCTAGAAATATTGCTTCTAGGGGATTATATTTTGTCTCACTGTGTCATGCATTGGCATATGGGGTACCTGTATCTCTGCAATGTGTTATCATAGGGTCTGTATGCACTGTATAGACATTTAGAGGCAGGCTTATATTTTTTTTTACACTTTTTTAGTATATACAATATTTGTGATAGAATTTGATTCTTATAATTTTTCTCTCCACTTTTTAAAAGTAGCAAGAAAGTGGGAGGGGCTTAGTAAGAGGTGTTGTGGCCTCCCATAGCCCATCATGTCTGCTTTAATTTACATCAGAATTTAATATGTATTAATCCTGACTATTGCATTTGCTGACTTCTGACTGGCCATTAGGAGTCTCCATCTATCTATTAAGTCTGATGAATTATATTACTGTGTATATATCTATGGTCATATACTCCCTTACGATTAGGACATGTGATACATTCTGTTCTGGGGGGATGGAGCCCCATAACCTATGATTCCACTCAGCACTTGGAGGTGTTGTCTACCTCTTTGATACTGTCCTTTTCCCTTTATTATTGTAATTAATTGCTAATTTGTATCTGAATTTATATTTATTTTTCTAATAAACTTTATATTTTATTATAATTTTTTTTTTTAGAGTGATTTCTTGTTTCCCTGTTTCGAGGGATCAGGAGTGTAGGTTATAGTTGGTGTAAATTATAGTTCAAATACACAACAGTTCATAGCTATGTAGATCTGAAATTCTAAGGCAAAGACTACTGGAAGATGCACCAAATTTTGAAGAGGCCCATGCCTCTTGATAAATTTGATGACTTTAGACTAAGGTTAGTTTCACAGTAGCGCTAAAGCAGAATGGCATGATGATTCAACAGACAAAACAGCTTGCCGGACTGCTTTAGCCCAAGTGTGAATATAATTCACGGAAAATGGTGCACTACAGCGGAAAATGCAGTTGACAATATATGGCTAAACCCTCACTCTGATGTTAAAATGAGACTTTTATATATCCTTATATCCAGTATATCCTTATATCAAAGACATACCGGAGCCCGAGCACCGCGTCAAGGTATCTCAGTTGGCATCGGGACCTAACGCTATCCCTACTATGGTATAGGTAATGACAGATAGGTGCATGAGGTCCGAGACACAGCGACCAGCTCCCAGTTACCTCCAGCGTGAAATCACACATATGGTGGGAGGGGGGGCGGAGGCTGTATTTCCCACATTGCCCTGACATCATGTGATCCAGGCTGCACAGGGGCACCTGAATGTTACCCATTAGTATAATCAAGGCACATTCAACCTGGAGTTGCCACGCCTCCAGGAATAAACGTACAAACAAACTCACGGAAAAAAAGTGGTCTCAAATGGCAGAACATGCTCAAAACCCCAATGCTGTAGCGCATATATAACTGGGGGAGCAAATCCCCCAGTTATATATGCGCTACAGCATTGGGGTTTTGAGCATGTTCTGCCATTTGAGACCACTTTTTTTTCCGTGAGTTCAAGTGTGAATATAGCCTTAGTCTGAAATATGTAATGCTAGTCTTTGTATACCTATTTGTATGTGCAAATGCAATAAAAATTCTAATATTAATTTGCATCTGTCAGTAGAGTTGTACCTATGAAACTGTCTCACATGTAACATGTGCCTTTGGCAGCTAAAGGCATCTGTGTTGGGAAAGTTGCTGTTACACCTAGAGGCTCCACTTTCTCTGCAACTTTCACACCCTATCCACTTTGATTGACAAGGCCAGGTGTAATGATGTTTACCCTGCCCCTTTCAATCAAAGTGAAGAGGACGCGGCAGTTGCAGAGAGAGCAGAGCCTCTAGATGTAATGGTAACGCCCCTGTTGCTTCTAGAGGCTCATTTCAATATATTAAAACATTATTTTTCTCACCAGTGCAGGCACATATAAACATGGCAGTTAAAATAATAATTTTTAATAGTATAAGCAATAAAATATATGAATAATAAAATAGGGATATTAGAAAAAATAGAAAAAATGGGTTAAAATGGAGAATACAAAATGATAAAAATACAAAACAGAAAAGGTACAATGTTAAAGGTCATCTGTCAGCAGATTTGTACCTATGACACTGGCTGACCTGTTACATGTGCACTTGGCAGCTGAAGGCATCTGTGTTGGTCCCATGTTTATATGTAAAATGGATATATGGTGGCTCACCTCTATTCAGATGATGGATTTGGAGGTGCTTCTATCTTGTGACTATACCCGTAGTCACTTGGTAGTTAATGTTGAAGAATGAATAGATAAGATGAGCACACTCCTTACCTGTTTTGCATAAACATGAAAGGACTAAGTGGCAGTTAAAATAATAACTATTAAAGAACAAGGAGACAAGTTGAATAGGCTGGTCTAAATAACAGAGACCATTGCGGATATATACAACTGCAGACACGCATCGCAGCTGCATTGAACATAGAACGCTGACACAGCATTGATCACGCTTCACAGTTGGCCTGAATATAGAACGCTGACACAGCATTGCCTACTCACCGGAGAAGCGCGCGCCCACGTGGGACGCCACAGAGACCGCGCTCCAGACTATCATTTGGAACAACACCGTGAATATTCAAACTACAATACCGTGAGTACTAACAGCAATACCGCTAACTGAGACGCATATTAAAGATCAGAGTCCAATTCATTTTCATTTTCAGTAGTTACTGCTGGAAATAGAAAACCACAAGAATTCTAACACCACAAACACCTTGAAAACGCTTCTTGTTAATTGATATACAAAAGGGGCCTATTATCCAAATAGGACTCATTGCCTGAAAGCAAGAGAACTTATATGTTTGAGACTTGTTTTCACATTGATCTTTTTACATCAAAAATCTTTACATCAAAAGTATTACAAACAAACCAGCATAACTGCAAGTGTTGTAAACTAACTGGCAAAGCCACAATACGATTACCCCTTTGAATATCCAATCTACATACAAGCTGGATCCTTATTTATATAAGTTTGGACTATTTTTGTACTCTTTGTATTTTTATCATTTTTTATTCTCCATTTTAACCCATTTTTTTATTTTTTCTAATATCCCTATTTTATTATTCATATATTTTATTGCTTATACTATTAAAAAATTATTATTTTAACTGCCACTTAGTCCTTTCATGTTTATGCAAAACAGGTAAGGAGTGTGCTCATCTTATCTATTCATTCTTCAACATTAACTACCAAGTGACTACGGGTATAGTCACAAGATAGAAGCACCTCCAAATCCATCATCTGAATAGAGGTGAGCCACCATATATCCATTTTACATATAAACATGGGACCAACACAGATGCCTTCAGCTGCCAAGTGCACATGTAACAGGTCAGCCAGTGTCATAGGTACAAATCTGCTGACAGATGACCTTTAACATTGTACCTTTTTTGTTTGTTTGTGTTTTTTTTTAATTATGATTATTATTCCTTATGCAACTGCAATGAACATAAGAAAAAAAGACAACTTTTTTAAAATGCTTAAAAGAATTTTTATTGAAATCATATTTCATACTCTGGAAAAAATAAGCCACATAACTTTCTAATTCCAGTGGCAAACAACAAAGAAAAAAGTTATCCATCAGAAATTTCCAGAAAGACAAATATATAAAAGATATTCAGAAATAGAAATCTGACATTGTTACATCAAAGCATAAAATAAAACAGGATAAAAAGTATAAAAACAGTATTTCCCTATTAGCTAATTGCAGATAAATTAACTAGATTTTGTTAATTTTGTTCCTTTCTAAACAGGACAATATAGAGCAGCAATGTATTTGCCTTCATTTAAAGGCTGTGTACACCTTCAGAGGCAATTTTTGTTTATGATTATACTCATTTTTGGCAAAAAATTATATTTTCAATTGTCCTTGCTGAAAAATATTGAGCCATTTTGTCACAAAAGTTTAACTGTTTTTCTAGAGGTGTGACTGGTACTTTCAACTTTCACCGGTCATCTAATGAACCTCATCTCTAAACTACTGAGAGGTCATAAACACTTATTTAAGACACATTCTTATCAGTAAGATAAAAACTGAGCTATAATTAATGTTTATAAGGTCAGAGAGCAGAGATGAGGAGTCTGTCTGCTCCAGGTCTGATGGAAAAAACAGAAAATCCACAGGCTGCTACTAGAGAATCTCAGCTATGTACACAATAAAGCATTCCATATTTTTAATAAAGACCAATTGAAAAAATGATTTTTAGCTCAAAATAAGTATAATGCAATAATAAAAACATAATTGCACCCAAAGGTGTACATAGCCTTTACTGAAATGCTCTTATAAGCCTGATGTTGAATCTTCTATTAGAATATTTTTTGAACATCACACCTCCTGTAGACATCCTACATAATCAATAATCAATATAAGGGCAAAAGGTTGTACATCTGTTACTGTGAAAAAATAACAAAGGTTAAACATTTAAACTTCAAAAATTTACTCATTTGACAAACGGCAACAATATTTAGAAATATTTAAAAGCCCATTAGACTAGTTGGATGTTAGATACAATATGTAGTATGAGTTCATATTAAAGTTCTAATTCGGTCTGATTCATTTAGCTAGAATGATACTGTCGTTTAGTTGGTTTGCTGTATCTACTGATCCTTGATTTCCTATTTAGATTTGCTATTTTCCTGTTTCTCTGAGCTGGAGGTCTTGGTGTCACTTTCACATTCAGTGTGGCTGCAGCCACATTCATCTGCATATATATAGGTATAGACAGTGCTGGTTCCATCCAGACATTTCAGCTTTACTTCCCGTTTGCTGGTCTTTACTTCTTGACAACAGCTGCACTTGTGCTCCATCTTGTTTGCCTCATCAGAGTACCTGTGCAAAGAGAATCAGTTTTAATAAAATGGGTAACATTAGAGATGAGCGAATCATGCAAAATTTTATGCGCCGAACATTCACCGAACTTTTCCTAAGATTCGTATATTCAACAAATAGATTTGTTGAATTTGCGTACAAAATATACAGAATTATATTGCTTTTTTAGTCACGCACTAATAACGAATGTTCAGGTAAAAAAGGTACACAACCTCTTTGAACACATACGCATAAGCGTACAAATTGCGTACGAAAAAGAGGAATGGAGGAGCAGGAGGAACGCTCTGAGTCTGAACCCTGGTTTCATATGGATACTGAATCAGCAGATGACAGCAGATCATCCGGCCGAGACTGAGATGAGCATGCCATCCACTCCACTATGTCATCCACTTTCTCCTCCACTACAATTTTACGTCTTGGTGGCTTAGTCTGGTGGAACACCGGCCAAGTATTGCGAATACTACTAGTAGATGCTCCGGCTACAGGTCCTTTGGCACTTCTGCCCTGTGCCACCTTCTCCTTTTTTTAGAGCTCGAGGTCTGGCTGGAACTGGACCTCTTTTGCTTATCCATTCCAGACATTTTTCAATTCACTCTGTGGCCCTGCAGCTGGTCTTTGTTCCTGTATCTCCCTGTCTCTCCCTATCTCTCCCTCTCTCTCTCTCCCTGCCTGATTAATTACCAGCCCTGCACTTGCCCTGCAGTATCCCTAATATGTGTAATATGGATTCCAAGAGCAATTACACAATAGCTTATTTTCACAAAACAGGTCTCAGAGTCTCAGAACTTCACATTCAGTGCTTCTGCTCGTCTCCTCAGTCGCAGCAGAAGTGATGTGTCACTGGCCTACTGAGCCTGAGCCAGAGAAAGCCCTTCCCACTTGGTCAGGTGACCGCTTTCTTCCCGGGCTATTGCACACAATAAACGAACTAACAGTAAAATTTTGCAAATGAATTGAATTCGTACTTAACAGCGTATAGAGTAACTTATACGTAGCAATAGCGTATAATTTATAAGACAACTACATAGCGAATGCGTACAAAGCCAAAGCGAATCACCTAATTTTCGGATTCGCTTCACAGCTGAAAATTTCCAAGATTCGATACGAATCAACGAATCGACAAATTGCATCGCTCATCTCTAGTTAACATGATCCAATCCAGTAGAAGTCTCTGATTTGATCCTCTATAAC
Source organism: Rhinella marina (assembly GCA_900303285.1). Classification (NCBI taxonomy): domain Eukaryota; kingdom Metazoa; phylum Chordata; class Amphibia; order Anura; family Bufonidae; genus Rhinella; species Rhinella marina. The sequence goes on from ONZH01017856.1 coordinate 26,578, forward strand.
TCAACATGGTGCCAAGCAGAAGTATAATTTAAAAGTAAGACGCTAAAGGAGAATGAAAATAACTCCAAACACTACGCATAGACAATTGATCGGTATCAGCTCAAGGAACTTGGCCAACATACACTAGATATGTCTCCTCTCCAACATTAGTGGCTTACACAGTTATATCAGTGAACGGGAATGTGCATAAACACAATAGAAGGAAGTTTAAAGTTCCTTTCATGGTGACAACTTACATGGATGATGTCATACAGGCACCTTCACAGTAGGACAGCTCCACAACCTGGTCTGATTCGCAAGTGCTGGTCTTGATACGCTGGGACTGTTTGTGAACCTGACATCCTGACAGAGCAGCTTTAAAAGAAAAGTGAATACAATTAGTTGCTTGAAAGTTCTGGAGGAATATTCACAGTTAAACATAGAGTTTTACCTGCTGTGTAATTCAGCAAGTATCAGTGGTCCTAGTTTCTGTTTTGTTTTTGCATTAATTAAAGAGGCTCTGTCACCGCTTTGCAACCTATGTATTTATATACATAGGCATGTAGATGTTGTAATCATCTCCCCAGACATACCTTCAAATTGCAGAGCCAAGCAGTGATTCTTCCAGAAAAAGAACTTTTATAAATATGTAAATGAGGCTTCGGAGCACCGGGAGGCGTGCTCTGTCAGTCTGAGCACTGCTTCATCAACGCCCTCCCGGCTCCAAAACCCACCCTGCAGCCTTTATCCCGGCCCCTCCTGTCTCTGATCCCTTTGGTCTAGCGCTGAAATCTCGCGCCGACGCATGCGTTGTACCCCTGCAGTGCCGAACACTGCAGGCGCGTTCAATGTATTGCGTACGCACAGTCACTTCTCTGCACCCGGAAGCAACGGCGCGTTCGGATGATCAGCTGAGCAGAGCGTACGCAATACATTGAACGCGTACGCAATACATTGAACGCGCTTCAATTTTAGCAAAACTGTGACGTCAGTTAAAGTGACCCAGCACTTTGCTAAGTGGATCTGTCAACAGTTTATGTTGTATAGTTAGATACTATAAAACTGGTAACAGATACTCTTCAAAGCTTTGTGTAGGTTCATACTTGTATAACCTATAATGACCTATAGGTACTTGTACAGAGCTATACTGTATGCTGTTCTATTCTATATTATGCTTATTTAATGCTTAGATACTGAATTTATTTTACATAGACAAGTAGGATTGACAACAATATACTTACATTCACAAGTCTCACAGCAGCCATCAGATTTGATAGTACCCTGCACAATAAACACATCAATCAGAAACGAAGATGTAAGTGCAAATGGTGTCAGTGATTTTCTGTATGCAATGTGACATATTTATTTACACAGAAATAGCCATTTAATTGATAATTAGAGCAAATAGTTTGTGTTCTAGATTTGTTCTCTTTAACTGCTTCATTACCAGAGTGTTTTCCCCCTTGCTTACCCGGACATTTTTTCACTTGTAGCAATTTGCCTATAACTAATTAATTTCTGAACCAACTACATGTATGTTATATGATTTTTTAAGGGACACCTTAGATCTTTCTTTTGTGCCATTAGATGACACATAAAATATTAGTTTAATGAAAAATTTAAGGAAAAACTGAAAATTATGAAAAAATGTATATTTTTCCGCTTATCAATCTGTTTTCTTACTGGTACGAAAGGTTTCAAGACAAAACATTTCTAAAACCATTACTGTAAAAATGGACACTATTTGTGTAATTTATCTACTAGCTGGGCGTACTGTAAGACTTCAAAAGGCTACAGCAGATTTTGGGAGCGAGGAGCTGTAATTACGCTGCTCACCGTTGCAATATCAATTGCTAGCAAGTAAATAGTAAAAAGAACACAGCGCTTGTATGAGCGTTGTATTTTTTTCATACAGCTGATTGGCAAGGATACCGGCAGTCAGTCTCTTGCCAATCTGATATTGATGACCTATCCTGAGGATAATGGAAGTTAAAGGGGTATTCTCATCTTAGACAATGGGGGCATATCGCTAGGATATGCCCCCATTGTCTTATAGGTGCGGGTCCCACCGCTGGGACCCGCACCTATATCCAGAACGGAGCGGGGAGCGCTGCGCCTGGAGGACCCCGGGTTTCCGGGGGTCCGGCCACCACCAGGCGCAGCTCCCCTCTGCGTTCATAGAAATGAATGGGAGCGCAGCGTGCAAGCGCGGCCACCGCTCCCATTCATTTCTATGGAGCCGACGGAAGTAGCCGAGCCAGCGCTCGGCTATGTTCGCCAGCCCCATAGAAATGAATGGAGGGCGGCTGTGCATGCGCAGTGCGCCCTCATTCAGTTCGGGGCTCCGTTCTGGATATAAGACAATGGGGGCCTATCCTAGCGATATGCCCCCATTGTCTAAGGTGAGAATACGCCTTTAATGGGAGAACTTGAGCACTAAACCAGGCACCCCATGCTCTGCAGAGGGGAGAGTGTCCGGTTCATAGGGAACGGTGAGAAAATGGTGGAAACACCACTGAAATGGTTTGGGAATAGCATGGGGAGGATGTCTGGATGCATCTTGGACACCGTAGTCGCTGCTATTAACTATGATGTCCAAGTATTACGCCACTTTTACGGAATGATACCCCCAAAAAACGAAGATAACATCGATTTTAGAGGAAATATTGTTAGGAAAAGTATATTTACTTGTACGTAAAGAGCAAGTGCTGCCAAAAATTACAAGGAAGAGGCACTCCGATACAACCGGTATGTCACATAAAGGAGGGCCTCATTCACATTGTGCTACAATTATTCATGACGTGGGACTCCTACACTCAAAGAATAAGCACAAAGGGAAGGAGCTGCCAAAAATTACAAGGAACAGGCACTCCAATACACCCTTTATTACGCATAAAGGAGGGCATCAGACACACCCTTGAACAATTATGATTTATGGCCTGCTGCTGACACTCAAAAACAATAGGGGTGACGTGCTGCTGCTCAGCTGACCGTCTAAAACATTAAGGGTGAGGTGCTGCTGCTGAGCTGACCATCTAAAAAATTATGGGTGACATGCTGCTGCTGAGCTGACCGTCTAAAAAATTATGGGTGACATGCTGCTGCTGACGTGGCTCGTGCCACGTGTCCAGCTTAGACACCCAATAATTATACGGCAAAGAGGGATCACCGAGGACATTGACACGGTCAGCTAGGTACTCCTTAACCATCTTCCAAAACTTTTCCCTCCTTGTGACACTAGGCCGCTCATCAGGTTGAGGGTGCTGGCGGGGTGTCATGAAACTGTCCCAGGCCTTGGAGAGTGTTGCCCTGCCTCTGTTAGAACTGCTGTGTGTTCCCCTCGTCTCCCCTCCTCGGGTGCCCAAGGAACTACATACTCTGCCGCCAGTGTTGTGAGCTGGAAATTTTTGGAGCAATTTTTCTACAAGGGCCTTCTGGTATTGCAACATTTTACTTGTCCTCTCCACCACAGGAATGAGAGATGAGAAGTTTTTTTTGTAATGGGGGTTGAGAAGGGTGAACAACAAGCAATCGGTGTTGGCTAATATGAGTATAACGCGAGGGTCACGGGAAAGGCAGCATAGCATGAAGTCAGCCATGTGTGCCAGAGTCCCAACAGACAAGGTTTCACTCTCCTCACCAGGAGGATGACTCTCAATACCCTCCTCCTCATCATCCTCTTCCTCATCTTCAGCCCATCCATGCCAAAAAGATGGTGTAAACGTGCTATGGCTACCCTGTGTAGCGGTGTCATCCGTCTCCTGCTCCTCCTCCTCGTCCTCCTCCTCCAATTCGCGCTGAGAAGATGAACTGAGGGTGGTCTGGCTATCACCCTGTGTAGGGTCTTCCCCTATTTCCACCTCTTCCACATGCAAAGCGTTGGGCTTTATTGTGAGCAGTGAGCTTGCTAGTAGACACAGAAGTGGGATCGTTACACTGATAATTGCACTATCGCCGCTCACCATCTGTGAAGATTCATCAGAGTAGCGTAAAACCTCACAGAGGTCAGATATCAATGCCCACTCGTCGCTTATGAAGAGCGGAAGCTGACTGGAAAGGCGCCGACCATGTTGCAGCTGGTATTCTACTACTGCCCTCTGCTGCTCACAAAGCCTACTCAACATGTGGAAGGTGGAGTTTCATCGCGTGCTCAGGTCGCACAGCAGTCGGTGAGCTGGCAACCGCAAGCGCTGCTGCAGCGTTGCCAGGCCGGCCGAAGCTGTAGGTGACTTTTAGAAATGGGCTGAGGCAAATTGGGGTAGGTTTTCAGAAACTGCTGAACCACTAAGTTGCAGACATGGGCCAGGCATGGTATGTGTGTGAGGTTGGCCAGCTCCAAAGCTGCCACCAAGTTGCGGCCGTTATCAGGCACAGCCATGCCTGGCTATAGGTTGACTGGCGAGAGCCACAGCTCAGCCTGGTCCCTTAAGCCCTGCCACAGCTCTGCAGTCACCCAGGCAAATAAGCTTTAGCACGGCCTGTTGCCACTTCCCGACTGCTGTGCTACACTGCTTCCAGCTACTAACAGAAGTCTGACTGGTGCTGCAAGATGGGAATTCTGCAGTGGAAGTGGAGGAGGAGGTGGAGGAAAAGAAGGAGGGGTTGCAGCCGCTACTGTAGGTGGTGGCAGAAATCCGGATGAAAGTAGGGCCCGCAATCCTTGGCGTCGGTAGCACCTGTGCCATCCCAGGGTACCACTCGCTCCCAGCCTCCACAATGTTCACCCAGGGTGCCGTCAGGGAAATGTAGCGACCCTGGACAGAAGCGCTTGTCCATGTGTCAGTTGTTAAGTGGACCTTCCCAGTAACTGCGTTAGTCAGGGCACGGGTTATGTTTCAGGACACATGCTGGTGTAAAGCAGGGACGGCACACTGGGAAAAATAGTGGCGGCTGGGGACTGCGTAACGAGGGACAGCCGCCGCCATGAGGCTGCGAAAAGCCTCGGTGTCCACCAGCCTAAACGGCAACATTTCCAGGGCCAGCAATTGAGAAAGTTGCGCGTTTAGTGCTATGGCCTGTGGGTGGCAGGGTATTTGCGCTTGCGTTCAAATGCCTGGTGTAAGGACATTTGAGCGCTGCGCTGGGACACTGAAGTGGACGTGCTTGCTGATGGTTCTTGAGAAGGTCTAGGTGCAGGGCGGGAGGCATCTTGGCCTGCGTCTTGGACAGCACGTAACAGAGGGGAAGAGGAGGCAGTGGTGTGACCTGCAGACACAGATCGTGGACCCAGTCGTTCGGCCCACCTAATAGGGTGCTTTGCTGCCATGTAGCGGATCATCCTGGTGGTGGTCAGGTTGCTGGTGTTTACGCCCCTGCTCATCTTGGTACGGCACAGGTTGCAAACTACAATACATTTATCATCAGCACTTTCCTCAAAAAAACGCCAGACTGCGGAATACCTAACCCTTGGCAAGGGAGATTGCCGCAAGGGGCTACTCCAGGGAACAGTTGTGGGCCTGGTTGGCGTGGCCTGTCTTCTCCCTTTTGCCACCCCACTTCCAGCCTGTTGCAGTGCTGCGGATCCCTCCCCCTCTGTACTGCTGTCCTAGCTCGGCTTGCCACCTTCCCAGGTTGAGTCAGCGATTTCATCGTCCACCACCTCTTCTTCCACTTCCTCACTCTGGTCCTCCTCCTGAGATGGTGACCTAACAGGAACCTGACTTAACTGCATCTCATCCTCATCATAAACCTCTTGAGGCACTAGTTGCCCTTGACTTATTGGCAACTGTGTCTCATTATCATCATGCACCTCGTGAGACGCTACTTTCCGTTCCCCACCATCATCTTCTTCAGACTGTGGATGCTCATGAGTTTTGGAATCAGGGCACAATATCTCCTCATGTCCCACTTCAAGCGGCCTTGGCGAGAGGCCCAAATCAAGGAACGGTGATGAAAAAAGCTCCTCGGAATATCCGAGTGTGGGATCACTTGTTTTCCCAGACTTTGTATGGTGGGAGGAAGGAGAATCAGGGTGAGGATTTGGTTGACCAGACCCTTGGCTACTGAGACTGGACTTTGTGGAAGAGAGGGTGGTGCTTAACTGGCTGGAAGCATTATCAGCTGAAATCCAACCGACTACCTGCTCGCACTGGTGCGGCAACAAGAGTTGTGTCTTGCGCCGCCCTGCAAGCTGTGACATGAAGCTAGGAGTTTTGGGTGACTTTGTTTCTTGGGCTCTTCCAGCAGACACAGTTTCACCGCGCCCAGAGCCATGGCCTCTGCGTTCACCATCAGCAGCACGCCCACTTCCCCATCCCTTAGTGCTCGCCTTGCGCATATTAAATAGTATATATGCAACTTTGTCACAAGTACAGTAGTGTATATTTTTATTAAGTGTATAATCAGAAAAATTTCACCGAATGTCAAATATTTAGAATGCTCAAACGTTATACAGCAGATGCAGATGAGGTACTGTGGCCTTGATTAACGGCAGAAAAAATAGCAATGGATGTCAGGTATATAGACTACAGAAACGTTATAATGCACACTGTGTGCAGGTGGTGTTAGCGCAAGGCAAACTTGCGTTCTTTTTGCCCCAAAATAAATAAATAAATTGCATCCAGATATAACAATAGACTTTTGTGTCTTTTTAACATAATAACTATCCCTGCCTAGCCAAATCCTATTCTTACACTATCTGTGCCTCCTAGCGCAAACGTTATACAGCAGATGCAGATGAGGTACTGCCGGCTTCATTAGTGGCAGAAAAAATAGCAACGGATGTCAGGTATATAGACTACAGAAACGTAATAATGCACACCAGGGGCGTAGCTAGAACTGACTGGGCCCCACAGCAAATTTTTGTATGGGGCCCCTCCCCAACTTAATGGACGTACTCATACATACGCTCACCACATACATGGACACACTTATACACACAGTCACCACATACATGGACGCAGTCATACATGCACTCACCACATACATGGATGCACTTATACACACAGTCACCACATACATGGACACACTCATACACACACTGACAACATACATGGAAGCACTGTGGAGCTCTGTGTGCAGGAACAGCCAGCCTGTTCTACACTAGCTTGGTGCTTGAGGGGGGGGGGTTTGATCCCATAAAGTTCTGCTATTGGCTGGCAGCAGATGTCATAGAAAGCTGCCAGCCAATAGAAAACAGAAAGCAGTACTGGCAAGGGCTGTGCCAGTATTGCGGATCCCAGCCTGAGAACAGCCATAGGAGGAGGAGAACATGGCATGGAGGAAGTGTACTGTGCCTGCAAGGACCTGTGGCTGCTGCTGTAAGTGGCATCCTCTTCTATAAAGTGCAGCAGCTGTGAGTAAGGGCAGCCCGAGATCTAATAAAAACATTCAATACTGCTCTGGGGCCCGTTCTGAGCTTGGGCCCCAAAGCAGTCGCTAACATCGTTTCAGTGATTGCTCCATTAACACAGGTGTGGGTGTTGATGAGGGTGTTGATGAGGACAGGGCTGGAGATCAATCTGTCATGATTAAGTAAGAATGACACCATTGGACACTTTAAAAGAAGGCTGGTGCTTGACATCATTGTTTCTCTTCTGTTAACCATTGTTATCTCTAAAGAAACACGTGCAGTCATCATTGCACTGCACAAAAATGGCCTAACAGGGAAGAGTATCGCAGCTAGAAAGATTGCACCTCAGTCAACAATCTATCGCATCATCAAGAACTTCAAGGAGAGAGGTTCCATTGTTGCCAAAAAGGCTCCAGGGCGCCCAAGAAAGACCAGCAAGTGCCAGGACCGTCTCTTAAAAGTGTTTCAGCTGCGGGATAGGGCTACCAGCAGTGTAGAGCTTGCTCAGGAATGGCAGCAGGCAGGTGTGAGTGCATCTGCACGCACTGTGAGGCGGAGACTCTTGGAGCAAGGCCTGGTCTCAAGGAGGGCAGCAAAAAAGCCACTTCTCTCCAGAAAAAACATCAGGGACAGACTGATATTCTGCAAAAGGTACAGGGAGTGGACTGCTGAGGACTGGGGTAAAGTCATTTTCTCTGATGAATCCCCTTTTCGATTGTTTGGGACATCTGGAAAACAGCTTATTCGGAGAAGACGAGGTGAGCGCTACCACCAGTCTTGTCTCATGCCAACTGTAAAGCATCCTGAAACCATTCATGTGTGGGGTTGCTTCTCAGCCAGCATGATGGAGCACCTTGCCATAAAGCAAAGGTGATAACTAAATGGCTCAGGGAACAAAACATAGAGCTTTTGGGTCCATGGCCTGGAAACTCCCCAGATCTTAATCCCATTGAGAACTTGTGGTCAATCATCAAGAGACGGGTGGACAAACAAAAACCTACAAATTCTGACAAAATGCAAGCATTGATTGTGCAAGAATGGACTGCTATCAGTCAGGATTTGGTCCAGAAGTTGATTGAGAGCATGCCAGGGAGAATTGCAGAGGTCCTGAAGAAGAAGGGTCAACACTGCAAATATTGACTTGCTGCATTAACTCATTCTAACTGTCAATATAAGCTTTTGTTACTCATAATATGATTGCAATTATATTTCTGTATGTGATAAAAACATCTGACAAACACACATAAAAACCAGAGGGCAGCAGATCATGTGAAAATATAATATTTGTGTCATTCTCAAAACTTTTGGCCATGACTGTAGACTACAGACACGTAATAATGCACACGTTTGTGCAGGTGCTGTTAGCGCAAGGCAAACTTGCATTCTTTTTGCCCCAAAAGAAATAAATAAATTGCATCCAGATATAAAAATAGACTTTTGTGTCTTTTTAACAGAACAACTAGCCCTGCCTTAGCCAAATCCTATCCCTACACTATCTGTGCCTCCTTGCACAAACGTTATACAGCAGACGCAGCTGAGGTACTGTAGCCTTGATTAGCAGCAGAAAAAATGACAATGGATGTCAGGTATATAGGATACAGAAAGGATTAGAATGCAGAAACTGCGCAGGTGGCGTTAAGGTCAGGCCACCTTGCGCAATTTTTTACCCCCAAAAAAATAATAAATATATTGTAGCCAGATAACACAATAGCCCTTAAAAGGGCTTTTGGCGCTTTTCCACAGAAATACTAGCCCTGCCTAGCCAATTTCTCTCCCTACACTATCTGTCCCTCCTTGCAGCGGCTCTCCCTGACTCAGTCTGAGCCGGTCACATGTCATCGGGTGCTATATAGAACCTGACGCGTTCCCGGCCAGCCAATCACTGTAATGGCAGTAGCCAAGATGGCTACGGAATTACAGTGAATGCCAGTACCTCCCTGGTACGCTGATTGGCTGATTGTTCTAGCAGCCCAGAAACATGCGGGGAAGGGACTCGAGCATGCTCGCTCATCACTAGTCATCAGTATAGGAAAAACATATAACCCCTTTAACTGGCATCAGAAAGATTTACCTTTCTAATCTTTTTTGTCACAAAAGCTAAATTGAATATTTTTCCCCAAAACCCCTAGACAACACATGTATATTGCCAAGAAACCCAAAATAGCATATTAAGCTCCTCTGTATCTTTCTCTCTCTCTACTAACAGTTAAAGAAAATAGAATTATATAGATAAACAAACCTCTTGACATTTAGAACGATTGAAAGGTGGGCATGTAATGCTGATTTTCACAACATCATAGGAGTGTGAACAGGTGTAGGTGGCACACTTGTCTTGTGATGGAATGTACTTTTCTTCAGGCTGCAAAGCAAATTAACATTATCACGATGAACACATTCAAATATTCCCTGCTCACACAGCAGCAATATGCTACAAGATGAATATGAGGGTCCCTGCAGTAACTTTGAGAAGCTGGTCCTGGGGAGAAGAGGACACTGGCAGCTTTCCTCTATACCTAGAAGACATCTCAGCTCTAATCATATCTATAACTGGGGAGTTTCTTAAAAGGGAGTCTTTCACCTGTTTTTCACCTATATAAATAACAGCAGTGCCCCACAGAAGATTGCAGAAACATCCCAGACATACCTGTGTGCACTGTGTCTGTATTACATGTCACATCCCAGACATACCTGTGTGCACTGTGTCTGTATTCCATGTTCAGAAAAGGCACTTTTATTCTGCTGGAAAACAGCTCCCAAGTAAAAACAGCTTTCTCTTCCGACTCGATTTCTAACAGCTATATCTTCTGATATACTGGATATAATGCTGTTGGTATAATTTAAAAGCTTGGAATGCCAGCTTTCAAAGAAGGTCAGAACCATTTTTCTGTCTGCTACTAATCCCAAGATATGAGCAGCTAAAGCAGCACCTCCTTAACCCACCTCCCCCCCTTTCAGTCTGGTTTGCTTTGAAGACTTGCAGCAGCAGAGCTGGGCACTTGGGAGCTGTTTTCCTGGACATGGAATACAAACACAAAGTGCACACAGGTATGTCTGGGATGTGACATGTAATACAGACACAGAGCGCACACAGGTATGTCTGGGATGTGTCTGCAATCTTCTGTGGAGCAGTGCTCTTAGTTATATTGGTAAAAAAACAGGTGAAAGACTCCCTTTAATAATCTATCAGATTTTTATATGAACATATGTAGTGCAGTAAGTCTATTGTGCTATGTGCCACTTGTGCAGGGGATGGGAGACTAGGGGCCAACCTTGCTCAGGGGCCCACCGAGGAATTCACCTGTACCTGTGTGGGCCAGTCCGAGCCTGGTTACTATACTATATATTGCTAATGTAGGGAAGATATCCGGTTTATTAAAGTAGAAAACAATAGCTGAATAAAATAAAAAGCTAAGAGATAGGAGAAAGAGATAGAAGTGATAGAAAAGCACATAGGGACACATTTATTAAGACCAGCGCTAGCGGTGGATTGCCAAAGTTATGTAGAGGCGCCGGCCTCTACATAACTTCGGTGTATACACCACAGATTCCAAATGTACTGTAAACCAGCTTCCTAAACCAGGCGTAGAAAATGATGAAAAAGACTGGCCTGCCAACCTGTCCCCTTCTCCACCCTAGCCACCGCCCGTTTTTTAGACCTGGTATGAGCGGTGAAGAAGTCACGGATTCTGCCTCAAGAAGGCATGCGACAGAATCTGTGCCAGATATATGTCACAAAAGTGGCGTATATCTGTTCGTAAATAACCGTCATAGTGAACATACCTTCAAAGTTTTTGTTGTGTTGTCACTCAGGTGGATCACACAGGCGTTTGGTTTACATGTTCCACAGCACTCGCCTGGGTTTATCTTGTATTCATAGCCCTGGGGATAAGAAGATCATTTCAGTTCAAAAAGTCAACTGGTCGATATCCTTGTGTGTCTTAAATAAGTTATTATATTAAAAGGATCGTACAAGTCCACATTCTTCAGTGGGGCAAGTTTTTCTGACTTTCACAGGTATATACTGGTCATCAATGATCTGGCATTCATGCTCAACACATGGCTGATCAGGTGAGCTCCATTTTTCATCGGGCTGTAAATACAAAGAGAAAATTAATTTTAGGTTTTAGGGTTTGTGGCCCTGCTGCGATTAAGAACTGTGCAACCAATGTTTAGTCTTCATTGTTAATGGCCGATTATATAGTGCAGTCTTTATTAGTTTAAGGAAAATGGGGCCATGTGGTTCTTGACCACAGCACGTCCTCAACCCTACTGGATCATGTTTGTGCTGTGTGGTTGTACCCTTACAGTCCTAGTCAGTACAAGATATGGAAACCATGGCAGGAGCCTGATTGTTTGGATGGCAAAGTAATAGAGCAGGTTGAAAACTCTTAGGCCTTTTTCACATGAGCGAGTTTTCCTGCATGTGAGGCGTGTAGAGAATGCATAGCATCCGGGCTGAATCCTACATGAGCATTGCTTTTCACTCACAACATGTTTTATATTGTGCATTTTTCACACAGCCCTGGCTCCATAGAAGAGAATACTGAATTTGCATGCCAGTGAGCATTCTCACATGCCCAGATAGCTATCATTTTGGACGTTTTATAGGCAATTAGGAGTAGTTGCTTTCATCTTTTTATTTGTATTTAAGGGATCTATTCTTTGTCAGGATAACCCCAGGATCATCTAGGATGTTCCTGACCCAGGATCGCGCCTCTGGGAATTTATTCAGTTTTCGTAAGCAGGGCCTTTGTGTAAGGGTCATATTTAAGGACAGAATTTTCCAGATTCCTAATCTGCCATGCACAAGAGCATCATATAGGTGCATTCTCCCAATGGATGTAGTCCAGAGAAAGAAAGAAATGCAAAAACTTCTTTATTTAAAGTGCCAGAAACACTACATTTCTGGGCTCCAGGGCTCCTTCTTCACATAACATAGACAACATCCTTTGGAACCATTTGCAGTATTCCTTGGTGGTATCTGCAGAGTTTTGGTTTGTATTTTTTTTTTTTTACATACTATGCACTGTTACACCAGCAGATATCATATGGGTGGCACTGGGAATGTAGCTAACAACTCCATCCCTCTCCCTCTTGATAGGTTCTACTTCCTGTCAGGAGGCAGAGTTAGTTTGGAGTGAGGGAGCACATATATCTTCTCCTAGTTTAAGGGCCATAGGCACTAGAGATCCAGCTCATCTGTGAGCACCACTACTCCAGTGAGACTGCAGAGTTCCAGACAACACAAGTTATGCAAGCCACAACGTATTACAGTCAGCAGAGTGATCATCACTACAGCTATACAGACTCTGCTGCAGGTGAGGGAAAATGTGTTAAGACACCCATCACCACAGTTCAGTACAGACATGCTCAAAATCCTGCATTTCACAAGTGGGCACCTATAGCCACAACAGCCAGATTATTTCTGTTAGCAAGAGAATCAGGATAGAAAGACTTTTGCTGGCTAGTATAACCAGAGTGCCATTGTCAGCGACCATAGCCCATCATCTGGGAAGAGAAACTGTAGTGTGTACAAACTACTGCTGGATGTACTATTGTTCTTATATTTCATTTAGAGCAGGGGTACACAACCTTTTCTGGTTGGGGGCCACTTTGTCAGCCTGAACCAATTCCAAGGGCCAAAAATGAAACTTAAAGGGGTATTACCAACTGAAATATTATACATGTGGCATATTGAATATACAGTATATATCATAAATGTCTAGTTACACTGCTAGGACTCCCATCTAATGGGAGAATGCATGACATCACATGTGAGCAGCCACAAGACATAGACATACATGTCTGTTACCAGGTGGTTGGGGGCCGCACAGAATGGTATCGAAGGCCGCATGTGGCCCCCGGGCCACAGGTTGTTCACCCCTGATTTAGAGAGAGACTTGTTCTTTTACTTCTGATCTGATTCTTTGCACCATCTTACTATTTTACTGCTCCCCTGGGGCTTCGCTGCACATCCACCCATGTGATACCATTCTGTGCAAGAGATTAGCTTGGTTTCTGTTTTCTCAACAACTCTCCTGCCTTGTCCAGCAAGCGAGATCAGGAAGATTGTGGCATCAGCTGCAGCTACCATTATTTGAAAGCCTTCAATAGTGTTGTGCCTACAGCACAACCATTAAAGGTGAGCCTCAATCTTTGAAAGCTAAGCATACATTACCATGGCATACTAACGCTATGAGCAGATTTCTCCCTTCTTACTGCTAAATATTAATAGATATCGAGGCTCTGCTTTTCTACTTCACAGCTCCACAACTTTTGTATTTCTTCATACAATCTATGAATTAAATTATAAAATTATCTCTACCATTAGGGGGCGCTCTCTACAAATATATACAAGTTTCATTAAACTCAATAATAGATATATATGCTGTGAACTGCTTTTACACTAGGGGGAGACAGAAAAATGTTTGCCGCCTTAGAGCTCTACACATAAGGAAACTGGACCCGTCCCCAAATGTAAAGTAATTATCATAAAAGCATACCTTCAAAATCTTTATGGAATTGTCTTTTTGTTTTATTTTACATGCATTCGGTTTGCATATGTCGCAACATTCATCTTTAGAAGATTTGAGTTCAGTTCCCTAAAAGATGCAAAACAATTGGTAAAATGAAAATACAATGGCCCTATAATATTCAGTGTAAAGCGGAAATGTGGAACTGACCGGTTCACATTCAGTATGGCATTCAATGGGTTTACATGAGATAAGGTACAGTAAGGTCTCAGGAACCTTCTCATTTGTGCATACACAATCCATGCATGAGTCTTTAGTTTGTGGGATTTTCTCTCCAGGCTATTAAATAAAAAGAAAAAACAGTTGAATACAGTCTTTCGTCCAATTTTATTCTTCCATTCAGACTCTAAAAGGCTAAATTGTTGCACTTACTTTGTACAGAGACCCCTTGAATGCACAGACCTCCAATGGTCCTGTTTAAGACGATTAAAATGCATTAGAATAACATATGCAACATTCATGCTCACAAAAGTGATCTGTCCAAGCGACACAAATGGCCAATTTGTCTAATTATACAGATACAGCAGCCACAAAATAAACATATGAGTGTTATGTAATTCATGAATCATTCTAATGGAAAGTATATGAAACTAGCTGCTTAAATAATGTAGGTGCTCTGCATTAACAGTAGTGTTCATTTAGCAGTTGTGACTTCTGTACATCAGTATAGGAGTGTCTGATGCATAACTAAGCACATCTGAAAGTCAGGAGTCTGGTGTATGTATCTGAAAACCCTCGGGGGAACAGAAATATTTTCACCAATCATGATGCTCAATTATATGGATTGTTGGTTGTGCATATTGGCTGCTGTTCAATTCTATGGCTGGCATTATGATTGATGTATCATTATTATTTTTACTAGAGTGTAAGGCCTCATGCACATGGCCGTTGCCCTGCCCTTTGCGCTCCCCTATGCAGGGGCAACATCTGTGCAGTTCCCGCGGACGGATGCAACTTGAATGAGTCGGTGATCCATCCGCACCGTAAAAAAATAGAACAAGTTCTATTGTTTTTTTCAGTGTGGAGATACAGAGAGAAACCCTCATGGAAGCACTCTGTAGTGCTTCTGTGGGGTTCTGTGCCTTCATTCCATACCGCACCTTCTGGATTGAGGATCTATTCAAGTGAATGGGTCCACATCCATGATGTGGTGCACAAACAGCCAGGTCCCGTATATTGCAGACCCGCTGTTTGCGGGCCTCTATACGGGCACAGCCTGGCAATGGGGGAGGCCTAAAGCAAAGTTTTTAATTGGTTCTTCTCCTTTAATTCTTTGTAATGAAAATAGTTACAGGTGTCTGTTACCTAGCTGCATTTCTGCAGTGTGAGGTAACTACATTTGTACTAACCTTTAGGAGAGGCCAGGAGAGTAGAAAACACTTTTTTTTTTTGGAACAGAGAGCTCAGCTTCATTGAAGACATCATCAGGGTAAGATGTCTTGCTGTCACCACCTCTCTCATATGGGTATATCAGCCTAGTGCTATGTTGGGTACTGGTCGATGGAGCTGGTCCATTTGTTGCCGACTTTCGGTGACTGTTACTTTACTTATCAAAAAGAGGTCAGTACAACAAATACCGACCCCAAAAATTACATGTCAAATGCTGCTCACCAGACACAATGGAGACCAAATGGAGGGCCAGGGATGGCCATGTGTCTGGTGAGCAGCATTTGACATGTAATTTTTGGGGTTGGTATTTGTTGTACTGACCTCTTTTTGACAAGCATAAGCGGTGGATATTTACACTGATAGGTCCCAGATAGGTTGGATTTGTTTAACTTTATACCTATGATGTTTAGCTACATGTGACTATATGTTAGTACAATACGGTTCAGCTATCTTATTTGGAGTTGTTATTTGCATATATATTCATTTATCACAAGTATCTGACCCTATATTGGTTGTTATTGTGGTAGCACACACTCTATTATAGGAAGGTGTGGCACCATCCTTGTATATCCATTGCTCTATCTTGTTTTTATGTATGATCAGAGCTCGCCTTTATACTATTGTGTTCACTGTACTAGTACATTTCCATGTACGGGCTAGGGATGGTGTTTTCTTGCACTGTCACCCTTCCCTTATAACATGATTTTTTTAAATCTGTTTTATGTGATGTAATAAAGAGTTTCATATTTTCATAGTACTTTAGTGGCTCCATTTGTCTTTTTATGGACACTGGTTGTGGTTTGTCTCTTTGGGAGCTTGTACTGTAATTTTCACTTGAGCTAGTTGGTTGCAGGTGGCATGGTGGTCATTATTATTTATGATATATACATACATATTTTCTTGCCCCGCCAATTACTCTGCATAGGGTTGATTTCTATAATTTTATGTATCCCAACATAATACATTGGGTTTGACTACAAGGCCCATAGTTGGCGGTGGTCCATAGAAGTTATGAAGAGGCACAGGTGTTGCACATATAAGACTGCTTCCTAACGGTCTTACATTTAGACCATTTACTGTGCCTAAAACAGGCATAGAAAATGATGAATGAGATGGGCATACTAACCATTGCACCGCCATCGCCGCCTGAAATACGCCTAATTTAGGTGTATTACAGAGTAGTAAATGACCCTCTATGTCTACAGAGACAGAGCCACAGCACAGCTTCCTGCCAGGTCACAAGTAGAAAGCAGAATGATGTTCTGCACAGGCACCTTCCCCCTTTGATTGGCTTATACAGGTTTTATGGCAAACTCTGAACTAATCAGGGTAATGTCCCCCCCACACACACACACACATATACACTTCCTCCCAATGTCATGTGACCGTCTTTCTTCCTCCCTCATGTTTTTGCCCAGAAACATAGACAGTAAAATGGTGCTCATCGCCATTTTACATGATTTATAAAAAAAAAATCTACAGATTTGTTTTGCGACAACGTGTTTGTGAAATCTTTGACCAATCTAATTTCTTTACAATTGATTTGGTCATCCTTAATTTGGGGACCCATTTTTAACTGTCTCTAAACCTGGCCCTGAGCACATGGATATCAGTTGTGTGCTGCCCGCATCCATTTGTCCATTCTTCAAATTATAGAACATATCCTATTTTTGCCCACATTGTTTACAAGAATAATCATTTCTAGTAATGGGAGTGAGAAAAATACGGATTGCACATGGAAGATGTACATATATTATGGATCCATGGTTTGCGGTCCATAATGCAGATAGGCCACGTGCATGAGGCCTTAGAGGTATTACATATTTGTTGCCCTCCATGATCTTTTGTTTTTTATGTTAATTTACATATTAATTATAAATCAGACTGTTTTTACTGGAAGCATACTACATTTTGTGCTTTACATGGACTGACTTGCACAGTTGTACAAAAATCCACATTAAGTCACAAACCATTTTGAGATCTGGGCAAATTAAAGGGGTTCTCTGGGAATTACGAAAATGAAAATACTTAAATATTACTTTCTCATAAATATATTCCCAAATACCTTTCATTAGTTATAATGTCTCATTTTGTTTCAAGAGTAATCATTAGGAGAGATAAAATGCCTACCATCCTATTAGTACACAGAACCTTTCCTAATCACACAGCAGGACAAGTTACTTCACAACACTGAGGTAAAGAGCTGCCTCATGCTCCTCTGTTCTGTTTGTCAGTATATAGCTGATAAGATCTCCAGCTTAATATCTGTAAGAATGGAGTTCATCAGGATACATGAAGTACAGAGAGGAGGTGGGCATGTGGATATGAGCAGCAGCATTTGTATGCAGTCTCTATTACCACAGCCTCACATTACCACACTCTGTTCTGTCCATCCTCTCTTTACCCCATGTCTCCTCATGAACTCCATTCCTACAGAGATTCAGCTGAAAATCGTATTATCTATATTCAGGATCATAACCCCTTACAGGTAGAGCAGAGATGGAGGAACTCTTTAGCTCAGTGTAGTGAAGTAACTTGTCCTGCTGTGGATTAGGACAGGTTTTGTGATACTAATAGGATAGCGGCCATTTTATTTCCCCTGATGATTGCTCCCCAGACAACATGAGACATTAGAAATGATGAAAGGTATTTGAGAATATATTTATTATAAAGTGATATTTAAGTATTTTAATTTTCTTAATTCCCAGAGAACCCCTTTAACATAGCAATGGTATATGTAGTATATTCTTATCTATAGCACTTACTGCACTCATATGATGGGCAGCAATCATCCTCCAAAAATACAGGGACAACCTCAAATCCAAGATGACAGCTCTTCTGATTCTGCCGACAATAACGTCTGTTACATTCTGCGGACAGAGAGGTGGTTGAGTCAATGTCAATAATTCATTTACAATCATTTCAAAGATTCAGCAGTCAACACGTTGGAAAAGTGCTTCTTACGACATTCTTTCTTCTTGCAGCATGGCTGACGGGGATCTGGAATCTCCTTAAGGATGAATCCTTCCTTGTCACAAGATATGTCAACTAATGGAGGGCATGTGAGTGGCTGACACTGGACAGTAAGAGAATTCTTCTCACATATACAATGATTGCAGTTGCTTGTCCAGGTCTCTCCAGGCTGTGAACGTAAGGCATGGGATTTTTTATATTACACTTAAAGAGGAATTTTGACATTTGACATTGAAGATACATCATCATAACTGTTTGATATTTTGAAGTCAATCTTGGGTATAACAAGGTTGAATAAAGGAAAATGGCTTGTAGTGTACAAGAAAGGTAGAAGAGGAAGAGGACAGCATCTAGAGCATGTGTGATGCGTTCTCTATTACAGTATATACTATTCAATATATACTAGTAGGGAACTATGAGTTACTACAAGATCACTTGTTCAAGATTCTCATCTTTTGGCCAAGTAGAAAGAGGAGACTAAGAGCATCTGGAGGACCTGTCCGTATTTACTAGACAGTTCATGAGCATTTTGGGATTCTTAATTTCCCCTGTGGTGGCGCTTCAGGACAGGTTTCTTAACTATTAGCTGATAACTTAGGAACACTTTCTGATCAGTTTGTTGTTAAGTAACCCTGTGGGTTTGGCTCACAGTCTAATGTGTATGGGGAGCTCTCAACTAGCCCCCTAAACGATCGTTCGGCCGACAGCTATTGAATGTGTACGCTCAGCTTAAAGGCTTGTCCTATGAAATATATTCTGCAGTTTTCGAATCAGCACCTGGATCTGAATACTTTTGTAATTGCATGTATTTTTAAATTTAGCACTAGGGATGAGCAAATTGACTTCGGATGAAATATCCGAAGTCAATTCGCAAAAAACTTCGTTCTAATACTGTACGGTGCAAAGTTTTTTGCGAATTGATTTCGGATATTTCATTCGAAGTCGATTCGCTCATCCTTATTCAGCATAGCCACTGAGTTACTTTATAGAATACTTCTGTATAAGCCACCTGCAGTTTGTTCCTTTTCTTAATTTTCTGTCCACCTCACTGAGGTGGATGCACATGCTCAGTTCCATCCTTCAATTGGGAGAGAGCTGCAGAATAAAGGACATGCCCCCTGAACTGCCCGTTGATAAAAATCTAGCAGAGCAATTGGAATAATAGAATGGCGAGATCTTTGGATCCATGAGAGGTACATGGCTGGATCTAGCTTTATAAAAGAGAATGTCATATACTATATCATGTCTGATTTTAATTTTGTACATTATTCATGGGATAACCCCTTGAAGGAAACAAATAACTGCACTGTCTTGGCAATTCTTGACTTTGCTGGATGCCCTCTGGGTCTATCTTCTCTTTTTTTCCACCACTGGATGCTTCGGTCTACATTATGACATAGCTTCTTTATCATATCTCTATTCAATTTTTAAAGATTTATTTCTACTCACGTCTTTGGGCATTCCATCGGGACCAACGCAAGCTGGAAAAAAATAAATCATATTAGTTTTTGTCATCAAAAATATTCCATAAAATGTGCTACAATTAATTATAGTCATCAGCATACTTGTAAACTATAACCAGTCTGTTCTTCAGGGTGGCTCTTTCTAATGTCATGCAGGATAGGACTTCACAGCTATAATCTTGGTAGCTATGAAGAACTATCTTTTGTCACCTGGTCACCCACCCATCCTCTCTGCTTTCCTTGTTGTTACTATAGTAGATGCTCTATTATGACCCATAACCAAGACAACCCAAATAGCAGCCCACATGAAGCCTAGGAACTACAATTATAAGCTCATAGTCTTAGAAAGAAGACCAATCAATGTGAAAGTTCAACCATTCACTGAAAAAAAAAAAGTGTAAACCACTAGTTTAACCCCTTCCAGATGCAGCCATTTTTTACCTTTCTAACATTTCAAATTTTGCAAACCTGACAAGTCTCACTGTATGTGATAACTTAAAATTTCTTTCACTTATCTAACAAATTTTGAGAAAGTTTTCTCATGATACATTGTACTTCATGTTAGGGGTGAAGCTGAGTTTTTCCTATATTTTAGAAAAAATCTAAAATTTACAGAAATGTTGGAACTTAGTTATTTCCTAAATTTGCATTTACCTTATTTTAAGATGGATAGTGATAAAATAATTATTAACATTCATAATATGTCTACTGTGTGTTGCCTTCATTTTGTAAATATTTTATTTTTTATTTTTTTTAGAACATTAGAAGGCTTAGAATTTTAGAAGCAATTAATTCATTTTCAAGAAAATTTCCAAAACCCAGTTTTTAAGGACCAATTTAGTGCTGAATGCACCTAATATATATATATATATATATATATATATATATATATATATATATACTATATATACAGTTTAATCCACAAAAAGCTATTTAAAAAATCATGTTTCTGTGTTGCCATTTCATTCAGGGGTCATATTTTTTAAATTTTTCTGAAGATGGTCTTGTGTGAGATCTGGTGTTTGGTGGATACAGTAAGTTGATATTTTCATTTGTACCATTTTGGGATACATAGTACTTTTTGATTGCTTGATATTACAATTTTTGTGAGACATGATGACCAAAAATGGCTGTTTTGGCACCATTTCTATTATTATTATTATTTCTTTATTTTTTACGGTGTTCACCTGACTTGCTACAGATGTAGCAGCACTAGCGATCACAGGAGAATCGCGTGAGAGCGCAGAACAATATCGTAAATAGAGTATGCATCTGATTTATACACTAATACTATTCATTGTACGCTACTGTGCACGCATTTGTATGCTAATGCGTATGCATTGTACGCTAATGCGTACCAATTCACCTAATTAGCGTACTTTTACTGCGAGTGAAAGGAGTGAAAGAGGAGAAGTCGTGATTCGTTAGCAATGCTATGTGAAAACAGTAATCGCTAGGGCTGCTACATCTGTAGATCATGTGATATTTTTATAGAGCGAGTTGTTACAGATGCGGTGATACCAAATGTATATATTTTATTTTTTTTATTGTAAAAAAAATTGGAAAAGTGCTCCTTTTATTTTCTCAATTTTTATCAAACTATTTTTGACTTTTTTTATTTTATTTTTGTCCCACTGTGGGACTTCAACTTTTAAAGGTCCAATCACTTTTTCAATGCATGCATGCTGTATTGTACTGCATTGAACTGTCACTTTTACACTAACAGTTTGCTTACGAGACCCTGCTCGTGGGCTGGACCACATAGGCCTCTGTAGCTGGCAGGCCCCAAGGCCTGGAGTTGTCATAGCAGCTACTGTATCTTCAACCCACAATCGCGTTGTGGGGAGCCGATGAAAGAGGACCCCCCTGCTTCTGTAAACCCCCTAGATACAGTGGTCAACATTGGCAGTGACATCTGCGGTA
This sequence comes from Rhinella marina, assembly GCA_900303285.1. Lineage (NCBI taxonomy): Eukaryota > Metazoa > Chordata > Amphibia > Anura > Bufonidae > Rhinella > Rhinella marina. The sequence goes on from ONZH01017856.1 coordinate 48,129, forward strand.
AGTGGTTAATCTGCAGGCATCTGAGTTTTCACTGATGCTGACATATACAGCAGGGGCCTGGCTATTAGTAACAGACAGGCCCCTGCCACTGATCGAGGGAGCACAGCTTCTGCGCTCGCTTAGTGCGCTGTACATGTAAGGGTCTATTCAGACAGCCGTGGTATTGCGGATCCGCAAATATACAGATCCCCAATACTATGGATGCCGACCGGCGTGTGTTCCGCAATTTGCGGGCGCCGCGTTCAAAATGCCTATTCTTGTCCACTATTGCGGACAAGAATAGGGCATGTTCTATATTTTTATATTGTTCTATATTTTATTCCCGTGCCTGCCAACTAAGTGAACGGTGCCGCATCTATGCTGCAAAATTGCGGAAAAGATGCGGATCGCCCTTAGGGGATAATCACCAAGTATATGATTGGAATATGCTTGACCCAGATGTTCTACAGCAATGTTCTCTGAAGCTGGAGGGTGGCAGGCTGAGATCATTGTCCTATAGATTGTTTCTATGAATTTTTATAGAACATTGTCGTGATTGTACATGTGGATACATACAGCATTTCTTAACGCAGACATCAGTGTAATAGTTAAACAGCATGGTTCCTTTAGGACAGAAGCAGCCTTCCGTATATCGTTTTTTGGGGTCTTGAACTTCCCTGCAATTAGAGCAAAAAAACATACATGTTTTATGGAGTGCTAAATATGTTCTCTTGTATTTTGAGGGGATATATTGTCCATAGTGCTTAAAGGGAACCTATCTCTATAAACATGATGTCTGAGCTGCAAGAAGAATGTTATAGGGCAAGAGGAGCTGAGAAGACTTATTTATAGCATTGTGGAAAAAGATCCAGTATAAGCTGTACTGTATTTATTAAAATTGATGAGATTTAAATGTTTAGAAATACAGTAGGCGGTCCTACCAGTGACTGACAATCATTTCTGTAGGTGCAGTTCACTGGACTAAAGGTCAAAGAAGGACGCAGAAAGGATTCTAATATATATATATATATATATATATATATATATATATATATACACACACATACATACATGGACATAATTGTTGGCATTGTTTTGTTAAAGAAAGAAAAACCCACAATGGTCACTGAAATAACTTGAAACTAACCAAAGTAATAATAGGTAAAAATTTACTGAAAATCAGTTAATAAAAATCAGACATTGCGTTTGTGGATCAACATTATAATTTAAAAAAAGAAACGAATGAAACTGTCCTGGACAAAAACAACCTCCCAAGAGATTAGAGGTGAACTCCAAGATCACGGTACATCAGTGTCAGGTTGCACCATCCATCGTTACACCGGCAGATGTCACATGGATCACAATAAATGATTGAAGCTGTAGCGACTCATTAACGACGGAAATTTAAATTATTATACAGTTTTAAATTGTTCCTTTTTATAACATGTAAAGACGGGGGAAAAGATGCTTCAAGATTGTTAGTAGACGACTCCATATTATACGAACCGATCCATTACGGAGGAGAGATAATTTTTTAGCATGCTGAAAGATCATGATCTACGAGAAACAAACGATTTGTCGCTCTTCTTTGAATCGCTCATACTAATTACATCACACGATTCTCGTTAATTTTCACTCGCACAAACCAGAATCTGTACTATATTCACTCCATGTAATAGGGCTTTTAGTCTAAGTGGACTTAACGGAAGACAACAGAGGAAAACAAATCCTAAAAAAAGCAAAACTGGAATTTACCAAAATACATATTGACAAAGTTTCTGGGAGAATGTCCTTTGGGCAGATGAAGTAAAACTGGAGCATTTTGGCAAGTTACATCAGCTCTATGTTCACAGATGCAAAAATGAAGCATACAAATAAAAGATCATTGGAGGAGGCTCAGTTATGTTTTGGAGCTGCTTTGCTGCATCTGGCAAAGATGTCTTGAATCTGCGCAGGGTACAGTGACATTTTAAGACTATCAAGGCATTCATTCAGGAACAAAATGTGCAGCACAGTGTTTGAAAGCTTAGTCTCAGTGACAGGGCATGGGTCCTCCAACCTGATAATGACCCACAATACACAGCTAAAAACATCCAAAATGATGTTCATAACATCAAAAAAAAGCAAATCATTGGACAATTCTGAAGTGGCCTTCTAATGCCCCTTTCACACGAGCGGGAGACTCGCATGTCTCCCGCAACGCATCTACAGGGCTGGACTCGGCACTGACAGGGATTGCAGAGCATTATATGCGATCCCAGTCAGTGCCGGAGTCCAGCCCTGTAGATGCGTTGCGGGAGACATGCGAGTCTCCCGCTCGTGTGAAAGGGGCATAAGAGTCCTGATATAACATCTGTGGAAGGAGCTGAAACATGAAGTCTGGAAAAGGCACCCTTCACCTGAGACAGCTGTAGTTTGCTGACGAGCAGTGGACCAAAATACCTGTGGACGGGTACAGAAGTGTCATACAGAAATCACTTGATTGTAGTGATTGCCTCAAAAGGTTGTGCAACAAAATATTGTTTGAGGGCAACATCATTTTTGTCCAGAACAGTTTCATTAGTTTGTTTTATAAATTATTCTGTTGAACCACAATTAAAAAGCAACATCTGATTTTCATTAGCTGATCTTCAGTAAATTTTTATTATTACTTTTCTCAAATTCAAGTTATTTCAGTGACATTTGTGTTTTTTTTTTTCTAAATGAGTCGAAATTTCTTGATTTGCGTTTCATGTCTGATTCACTGAATTGTAAAAAAAAAAAAAAAAAAGATTTGTATCCGAATAATTTGCCACTAATCAAAGTTGCTCCAGTTGCCCTGAAAATTTATATATAACACCTTCTAGTTTCCTAGGACTCAGGCTTTTTAGAAAATAAGTAATCTCTTTTTGTTAATTTTGTACAAATTTTTGTAGCTCTCAGTGACATTGACATCCATAGTTTTGAGTAAACGCATTTTTGACGGTGCTAACAAACAGTGTGGTGGCTTGTTGGGACCAAATATTAGGCCTTAAAGGGGGCATAATGACTGCCTGTATTTAGACAAGCACAAATATTGATTGTCAGAAGCGTCCAAAAATTAGGTCTTAACAAATGCAGAATGCCTGCCCATATTTATACACGCACATTAACAGAAATGCAGAGGTGTTAATTGTCAGAAGAAACATTGGCAGCGGAAAAAGACCACCTGGTACATCAAGTCTACCCTTATATTATTTTTTTTTTATTTATTGTTTTATTTTTTTAATTTTAGCATAAATGTGTGTTTATCCCAGGCATGTATATTTCACTTACTGTAGATTTCCACACCACATCTGCTGGAAGTTTGTTCCAAGCTTCAACCATTCTTTCAGTAAAACAATATTTCCTGAAATTGTTCCTGATCTTACCCTCAGCTAATTTCAGATTGTGCCCCCTTGTTCTTGTGTTTAGCTTCTTATTGAGGACACTTCGCTCCTGGATCTTATTCATACCTTTAACATATTTAAAGGTTTCAATCATGTTCCCCTTTCCCTATCCTCAAGACTATACAGACTAAGGCCCCATTCACACGCCCGTATGTGTGCACATTCTGGAAAACGGTCAGTTTTTTGCGGATCCGTTGTTCCGCAAAAAACTCAGCTTTTCCAGGACATCCGTTCCGTCTTTCCGTAAAAAACGGAAAGGATGTATCCATATGTCATCTTTTTTTTTGTGGATCCGCAAAAAACGGAAGGATGAATAACATCTTTTTCTTTTCATCCCTCCTGGAACGGAATCCGCAAATACGGATGACATGCGGATGCCTTTCCGCATGTCTTCCGCATTTTTTGTGGATCCATAGACTTTCATTGTGCTACGGACCGCAATTTGGGAGAAAAGTAGGACAGGAGGATTTCTGTTTGCGGATCCGCAAAACGGAACAGAACAGATTAACGGATGCGGACAACATACGGTGCAATGTCCGCAGATTATCAGGACCCATTGAAATGAATGGATCCGCAAAATATCCGCAAAAACCGTCCGCAATTGCGGAACGGATGCGGATAGATTGCGGATGTTTTAAACGGACGTGTGAATGGGGCCTAAGGGACACATTTATTAAGGCTGGTGTTAGATCTTAATAAAGCCCTGCATTGCTGGTGGATCCGCCAAAGTTATATAGAAGCGCTGGCCTGTATATAACTTGGATGGATCCACCACCATTTCTTAATGTAAGATAGTTTTCTTGCTGTCTTACATTTAGACCATTTTTATGCCTAAAACAGGGGTAGAAAATGCCATGCCCGCTTTTAAGACCTGGAGTGAGCCTGATTTGCTACAAATCAATTCACTCATCCGATTCCTTAGTCTACTTAGTTTCAAAGGGATACCTCATTAAGTTTATTCAATCTACACATTGATTTGGCAATCAGTTAATTTTCTAATGTCTCCCCTCAGAAACTCAGAAGATGTTGTATCAAGCTATACACTATTACACTGTGAAACATGTTTGAGCTTGGTTTGGCTAATCAAAGGAGCTTCGAAGCAGTGGACTGCGTTCCACATCTATAAGAACTACGGAAAGAGGCTGTCTTGATCACACAATTCTTGTAAAACCTTGATAACTTATGCACTGTTTCTATTGTCAAATATGTACCTGCACAAATGAGAAAATTAATATATAAACTTTTTTTTTTTTAAATGGATCCTTACTAGTGATGAGCGCCATGCTTAAGTCCCCTCCCTGCATGCTAATTAGCCAATTAGCGTGCGGGAAGGTACTGGCATTCACTGTAACGCCAGTAGCCATGTTAGCTACTGGCATTACAGTGATTGGCTGGCCGGGAACGTGTCATCGGGTGCTATAAAGCAACCGGTGACATGTGACCGGCTCATACCAAGCCAGGGACAGCTGCTGCAAGCAGGGACAGATAGAGTAGGGACAGAAGAACGCTAGGTAGGGTTAGAATTTGCTCAGAAAAGACCCAAAAGCCCTTTTAAGGGCTATTATATCTTGCTGGCAAACATTTTTTTATTTTGGGGGTGTTAAAAATAGCTTTAGGTGGCCTGCCATTAACGCCACCTGTGCAGCTGCTGCATGCTGTATGATACTCTCTGTATACTATATACCTGACATTGTTTGCTATTATTTCAGCTGTTAAGCCCCCAGTACCTCTTTTGCGTCTTGCTGTATAACATTTGCGCAAGGAGGGACTTATACTGTAGGGATAAGATTTTGCTAGGCAGTGCTAGTTAGTTTTGTTCAAAAGACTGCATTTTTTTTTCTTTTGGGGCAAAAAGAACACAAGTGTGCCTGACACTATCACTACGTGCACAGCGTGTGTATTAGAACCCTTCAAAAGTCTATATACATGATCTCCGTTGGTATTTTTTCTACCGTTAATTTAGGCCGCAGTTCTTCATTTGGGTCTGGAGTTTAACTTGCGCAAGGAGGAACTTATAGTGTAGGGATAGGATTTGGCTAGGCAGGGCTAGTATTTCTGTTCAAAGGACACAAAAGTCCATTGTTATATCTGGCTGTATTTTTTTTTTCTTTTGAGACAAAAAGAACGCAAGTGTGCCTGACACTACCAGCACATGCACAGTGTGTGTATTAGAACCTTTCAAAAGTCTATATACCTGACATCCATTGGCATTTTTTCTACCGTTAATTTAGGCCGTTGTTCCTCATTTGTGGCTGCTCTATAACGTTTGCACATTCTAAATATTTGACATTCTGTGAAATTTTTCTGATTTTACATTTAATAAAAATCTGCACACTTTTGACAAAGAATACCAATACTGTAAGTGGGGCACAGTGTAACACTCAGATGGCGTACACATATAAGGGCCCTCTACAACATCAAAAATCAAAAAAGAAACACTAGTCTCATAAAATATATAAGGTTTATTTAAAATACATTAAAAATCATGTAAATATACACACAAATATATAACTGGTGGTGGTAAAATAAAATAGTAGGTATGAAATTGACACTAGGCAGCCAGGGCTAGCAACATGCATAAAGGTACAGATAGGTAACTACTATGGGGAAAGTAACATAGCAAATAAAGTTCCAGTGCAAACTATCATCATGCTAGCTAAAAGGATACCCCAAGATAAGTACACAATTCCAGTAATACAATGGTTACATAGGTACAAAAAACGGTCTTTTTTTTGTACCTATGTAACCATTGTTTTAATGGAATTGTGTACTTATCTTGGGGTATCCTGTTAGCTAGCATGATGATATGATGATAGTTTGCACTGGAACTTTATTTGCTATGTTACTTTCCCCATAGTAGTTTACTATCTGTACCTTTATGCATGTTGCTAGCTCTGGCTTCCTAGCGTCGATTTCATACCTGCTATTTTATCTTACCACCACCAGTTATATATTTATGTGTATATTTATACAATTTTTAATGTATTTTCAATAAACCTTATATATTTTACAAAACTAGTGTTTCTTTTTTGATTTTGGGCAGTTTTGACAAAGTTGCATATATACTATTTAATATGCGCAAGGCGAGCAGTAAGGGATGGGGAAGTGGGTGTGCTGCTGATGGTGAATGCAATGGCCATGGCTCTGGGCGCGGTGAAACTGTGCCTGCTGGCAGAGCCCAAGAAACAAAGTCATCCAAAACTTCAAACTTCATGTCACAGTTTGCAGGGCGGCGCAAGACACAACTCTTGTCGCCAGACCAGTGCGAGCAGGTAGTCGGTTGGATTTCAGCTGATAATGCTTCCAGTCGGTTAAGCACCACCCCCTCTTCCACAAAGTCCAGTCTTAGTAGCCAAGAGTGTGGGCAACAGCATCCTCACCCTGATCATCCATCCTCCCACCATGCAGAGTCTGGGCAAAAACTAGTCCAACATTCAGATATTCCGAGGAGCCTTTTTCATCACCATTCCTTGGCTCAGGCCTCTCACCAAGGCCGTCTGAAGTGGTACATGAGGCGATATTGTGCCCTGATTCCCAAACTATTGAGCAAACTCAGTCTGAAGAAGATGATGGATTGGAACGGCAAGTAGCATCTCACGAGGTGCATGATGATGATGAGACACAGTTGCCAATAAGTCAAGGGCAACTAGTGTCTCAAGAGGTTGATGATGAGGATGAGACGCAGTTAAGTCAGGTTCTTGTTAGCTCACAATGTCAGGAGGAGGACCAGAGTGAGGAAGTGGAAGAGGAGGTTGTGGACGATGAAATCGCTGACCCAAATTTGGGAAGGTGGCAAGCCGAGCTAGGACAGCAGTACAGAGGGGCAGGGATCCGCAGCACCGCAACAGGCTTGAAGAGGCAGTGGGTGGCAAAAGGGAGAAGGCAGGCCACGCCAACCAAGCCCTGGAGCAGCCCCTTGCGGCAAGCTCCCTTGCCAAAGGTTATGTGTTCTGCAGTTTGGCATTTTTTTGAGGAAAGTGCTGACGATAAACAGATTGTAATTTGCAACCTGTGCGTACCAAGATGAGCAGGTGCGTAAACACCAGCAACCTGACCCCCACCATTATGATCCAACACATGTCAGCAAAGCACCCTAAAAGGTGGGCCAAATGCCTGGGTCCATGATCTGTGTCTGCCAGTCACACCACTGCCTCCTCATCCCCTCTGTTACCTACTGTCCAAGACGCAGGCCCAGATGCCTGCCACCCTGCACCTGGACCGTCGCAAGAACCATCATCCAGCACGTCCACTTCAGTGTCCCAGCGCAGCGTTCAAATGTCCTTACCTCAGGCATTTGAACGCAAGTGCAAAGACCCTGCCACCCATCCACAGGCCATAGCACTAAACGCGCAACTTTCTCAATTGCTGGCCCTGGAAATGTTGCCGTTTAGGCTGGTGGACACCGAGGCTTTTTGAAGCCTGATGGCGGCGACTGTCCTTTGTTACGCAGTCCCCAGCTGCCACTATTTTTCCCGGTGTGCCGTCCCCGCCTTACACCAGCATGTGTCCAGAAACATAATCCGTGCCCTGACCAACGCAGTTACTGGCAAGGTCCACTTAACAACTTACACATGGACAAGCGCTTGTGGCCAGGGACACTACATTTCCCTGACGCCACACTGGGTGAATGTTGTGGAGGCTGGGAGCGAGTCATACCCTGGGATGGCACAGGTGCTACCCACACCGAGGGTTGCGCGCCCTACTTCCATCCGGATTTCCGCAATCACCGACAGTAGCGGCTGCAACCCCTCCTTCTCTTCCTCCACCTCCTCCTCCATACAGAATTGCCATCTTGCAGCAACAGTCAGAATTCTGTCAGTAGCTGGAAGCAGTGTAGCACAGCAGTCGGGAAGCGGCAACAGGCCGTGCTGAAGCTTAGTTGCCTAGGTGACAAACAGCACACCGCCACAGAGCTGTGGCAGGGCATAAGGGACCAGGCTGAGCTTTGGCTCTCGCCAGTCAACCTACAGCCAGGCAAGGTTGTATCTGATAACGGCCGCAACTTGGTTGCGGCTTTGGAGCTGGCCAACCTCACACACATACGATGCCTGGCCCATGTCTTCAACTTTGTGGTTCAGCGGTTTCTGAAAACCTACCCCAATTTGCCTCAGCTACTGGTGAAGGTGCGTCGCCTGTGTGCCAATTTCCACAAGTCAACTACAGCTTCAGCCGGCCTGGCAATGCTGCAGCAGCGCTTGCGCTTGCCAGCTCACCGACTGCTGTGCGACCTGAGCACACGCTGGAATTCCACCTTATACATGTTGGGCAGGCTTTGTGAGCAGCAGAGGGCAGTAGTAGAATACCAGCTGCAACACGGTCGGCACCTTTCTAGTCAGCTTCCGCTCTTCACAAGTGATGAGTGGGCATTGATGTCTGACCTCTGTGAGATTTTGCGCAACTTTGATGAATCTACACAGATGGTGAGCGGCGATAATGCAATTTTCAGCGTAACCCTCCCACTTCTGTGTCTACTAAAAAGCTCACTGCTCACAATAAATGCTGACGCTCTACATGTGGAAGAGGTGGAAATGGGGGAAGACCCTACACAGGGTGAGAGCCAGACCACCCTCAGTTTGTCTTATCATTGGAGGAGGAGGAGGAGGAGGAGCAGGACACGGTAGCCACCGCAACTATGGGTAGCCATAGCACGTTTACACCATCTTTTCGGCGTGGATGGGCCGAAGAGGAGAAAGAGGACGAGGAGGATATTGAGAGTCATCCTCCTGGTGGGGAGAGCGAAGCCTTGTCTGTTGGGACTCTGGCATACATGGCTGACTTCATGCTATGCTGCCTTTCCCATGACCCTTGTGTTATACGCATATTAGCCAACACTGATTACTGGTTGTCCACCCTTCTCGACCCCCGCTACAAAGAGAACTTCTCATCTCTCATTCCTGTGGTGGAGAGGACAAGTAAAATCATGCAATATCAGAAGGCCCTCCAAAAATTTCCATCTGACAACGCTGGTGGCAGAGTACATAGTTCCTTGGCCACCCGAGGAGGGGAGAGGAGGGGAACACACAGCAGTTTCAACAAAAGCAGGGCGACACTCTCCAAGGCCTGGGACAGTTTCATGACACCCGGCCAGCACCCTCACCCTGATGAGCGGACTAGTGTCACAAGAAGGGAAACGTTTTGGAAGATGGTAAAGGAGTACGTAGCTGACCGTGTCAACGTCCTCAGCGATCCCTCTGTGCCGTATAATTATTGGGTGTCTAAGCTGGACACGTGGCACGAACTGGCGCTCTACGCCTTGGAGGGGCTGGCCTGCCCTGCCACCAGCGTTTTGTCTGAGTGGGTATTTAGTGCCGCTGGGGGCATAATTACTGATAAGTGCATCTGCCTGTCAACTGACAATGCTGACAGGTTGACGCTTAACAAAATGAACAAGGCCTGGATTGCCCCTGACTTCCCTACTCCACCAGAGGAAAGCGGCTTAACATGAAGGAACCTTAAATGTGGCTTTTAGGGTGAATTGAATACACTGTATTCCCATGTACCCCTTTCTCTTCTCGTCCTCTTCCTCCTCATCCTCCATCATATGAAACTGCTTAGACTGCCCTCGAAGTTTACCAGCTGGGCCTGCACCATCATTTTTTACACGGTCAGCTCACCAACTGGCCCTGCACCATAATTTTTAAAACGTTCAGCTCTGCTGAATGTCAACCATAATTTTAAACATGGTCAGCTCTGCTGCATGTCAACCATGATTTTTTATACACTCAGCTCTGCTGCATGTCAACCATAATTTTTTACATACTTAGCTCTGTTGCATGTCACCCATAATTTTTTACACAGTCAGCTCTGCTGCACGTCAACCATAATTTTTACTATGTTCAGCTCTGCTGCCTGTCAACCATAATTTTTTACACGGTTAGCTCTGCTTCATGTCACCCCTAATTATTAGCATGTTCAGCTCTGCTACATGTCAACCACAATTTGTAACACGTTCAGCTCTGCTGCATGTCAACCATAATTTTTTACACGGTCAGCTCATCAGCAGAACGTCACCACTATTGTTTTTGAGTATCAGCAGCAGGCCATCAATCTGAATTTTTCAAGGGTGTGTCTGATGCACTTCATTATGTGTAGTAAAGGGGGTATTGGAGTGCCTGTTCCTTGTCATTTTTGGCAGCCCTTTCACTTTGTGCATAGGCTTTATGAGTGTAGGAGTCCCACAATTATACCACAATGTGAATGAGGTCCTCCTTTTATATTTATACGGGTTGTATCGGAGTGCCTCATCAGTGTAATTTTTGGCAGCACTTGCGCTTAACGTAAATATATGTTTCCTAACAATATTTCCTGTAAAATCGATGTTATCTTGGGTTTTGGTGGGGGGTATTTTTGTCATTCCGTAAAAGTGGCGTAATACTCGGACATCATCATTAACAGCAGCGACTTCGGTGTCCAAGATGCATCCAAACATCCTCCCCATGCTGTTCCCTAACCATTTCAGTGGTCTTTCCACTATTTTCTCACGTTTCCCTATCAACCAGACACCCTCCCCTCTGCAGAGCAGGGGGTGCCTGGTCTTCTCCCATAGACTTCCATTATACTCGGGTGCTCAACCGAGCACTCGAGCACCACCTAGTGTTCGGCCAGAGTACCCGAGCATCGGGGTGCTCGATCATCACTTATCCTTACTTGCTATCGCAGGACGCAGGATGCACTGGTCCACAATGGCTGTACTCCTTCCCGGCAGGACACTTGTATGCTAAAATAAGAAATTAGATTGTAATCTGGACAGCATACAACGCTTAATATCACATGAATATGTTATATAAAAATTAAGACACATTCATTGGGAGAGATGTGTAACAATGCTAAGGAAAACTCAATACATTTATGCCAACCAGTTTAATTGTTCTCTTAATTTTCAATTTTTCATTTTTTTTTCGTTTTCATTTTGCGCTCCCTGCATTCACACAGCCATAACTTTTTTATTTTTCTGTTCACATAGCTGTGTGAGGACTTGTTTTTTGCGGAACAAGTTGTAATTTCCAACGCCACCATTCAATATTGCATATGATGTAGTGAAAAGCGGGAAAACAACTTCCAAATTGGGTGAAATTGCAAAAAAAAAATTGCAATTCCACAACAGTTTTACGGGTTTTTTTATTTACGGCGTTCAATGTGCATTAAAACTGACCAATTACTTACATTCTACAGTTGGATCTTTGTTTTTGTCACCATATTTTGACCCCTATAACTTTTTGGTATTTGTGTATAGGTAGCTGTATAACTTTTCATTTATACCATTCTAGGGTGTGCATGACTTTTTGATCACTTTTTATTTAATTTTTTTAAAGAAAAAAAAATAAAAAAAACAAACGGTGGTGAATCGGCCATTTTGACAATTTTTTCCGTTTCACTGTTTTCCGTATAGGAAAGAAATTTAATATTTTTATAATATGGGCGTTTTCGCACATGGCGATACTCATGTGATGTGTAATTTTTTACTACTTTTATTTTTATTTTGGGGAAAGGAAAGACTATGCATAGGAAAGACTATGCAGCAGCCTCCTGTCATTCACTATGACAGGGGCTGCTGCAGACACGCTCGGCTCCTTCAATCGCCACACGGGGCAGCCGAAGAGCACGCTTCCGGTGTTTTCCGCGCTCGGATGACGTGGCCAGCATTGAACATGGCATCCGAGGGGATTAGTGCCCGCGATCGGCATTACTGTTGCGGGTGTCTGCTGTAGTAATCAGCAGTCCAACTGCGGCCATGACGCCCGCTCTACTCAGGAGCGGGCGCCATCTTTAAACGCGCCCAGCACCGTACTATTACGGCGCTGGGCGCGAAGGGGTTATAGACCCATTTTTTGCTTTTGCATTTTTAATTTTTCCTTCCCATATTTTTTAATGGTACATTAAATTTACTATGGTTTTGCATCGGGATATGAGGTTGGGCTGAGATACAAACATCCACTCCTCTGGTGTGATTAGAGGACCATTAAATACAAGAAAATGGTGAGAACCTTAAAATTCTGCAATTGTGTTTTTGTATGTTGAGGATGGTATGACGAGTGGACCGTACTACAATAAGGAGACTTCGAGTTACTATGTTACTACAGTTGTGCCAATCGAGGTTCACAGTTATGACGATACGCAAGTTTGCTCGAAAGATTTCAGTATCTAGAATATACTTGTAATAAAGGATGATGAAGAGGAACAGGGGTGAGACAGACAAAGGATACTCATTAAAGCATGAATGTCTGTACTGAGCATCAAACCATTGGTTGAGTGAGCAACCACAAGCCTTTATATCTCAAAATTAACTACAAAGAGCTTGTTAACTCGCAGGTGACTATTCCTTTGAGTACAGATGATAAGAAGAAAAGAAGCATGGACCACGTAGGCTTTTAGTTTGTACTGTACATTTTTTGGGCTCACATTACATAGTCATTTGTTTCACTATATATTGTTTTCGATCAGGTAGATATGAAATTAAAGTACGATACTAACAAAGGTGATAATATGGTGTTCTTCTCTCTGTTATTGTTATCCCCATTCATCGTTGTGTCTCCAACCGAGAGGAACAGATTGCGTTGTCTTCTTTTACGCTTCCATTTTAATAGTTACTCACACACTATTATTCGGAGACGACAGCTCAATGAGCGATGTTACATGCTTTTGTTTCATCGATGCACACTTACATTGGTGGCTATAATTACCTCGCTAACAATTATATCTACCTCGACTAGTGAGGGTGATCTGCCAATTTACAGAGGGAACCTTATTAAAAGCTTGTTTTCTTGAAATAGTTTGAGTTCAGCTTGTCATTTATACACGGTGTGTTGAGCGGACGTTGAGTAGAGACTTGAAGATATGGTACGTATGATCACGTAATATTCCTTCTAATCAATGGATTTGAGTAGGGGTTCTCATCTATTTAGGTGCCAGGACCTCGACGCGACTCGATGCAGCGAGCGATGTAATTAGCCTTGTGTGATACGAACGTCCTTGGTATCTACTTCAACCTGGGGGTTAAACTCTCCAGCATGCAAGAGGCCACTCTCACTGGAACTTCGAGATAATCACGAATTATAAGTGTGAGATCTAGGTACTCTATCCTGGGGGATAGGTCATCTGTATTTATAATGGGTAAGCCCTTTAACTTTTAGGCACCCTTAGTGGTGCTACTAACCTGCAATCTTGTGATCATTATTCTTATAGTACCATAATAGAAATTATTATAATCTATGTGTTGTCATAGACAGTTTTACGGCAGCTATCATAACGGCCTGTGAACGCTTCAGCAGGCCTTTGAAACCCTCCTGCCCTATGACCGGCAATTGTATTATAAATATCCCTTTACTATGATAAACCGTAACCTGTACTAAGTGCAGCTAATGGTGGTGCTGAACTAAATCACATTTCTGGACGCAGTACTGCAAACCAATACAGAGAGCTGTGCATAATCTGTAGTATACAGAATGGGCCCCTCTTCTCACAACCCCACCCTCCTGGTTTATTCACACAGTGGGGCCGTCAATCTGGGAGTAATTACACCTGGTGTTGCAGCTAGCCAAGATGATGCTCAGTAACACAGCAGCGGTCTGGCAAGAACTGCACTGTGTGAATAGACCCCAAAGGCTATGTTCAATTCAGACTTCATTAATGGCATAATTTGGAGATATATGTTGAGCATTTCTCTAAGTATGCCTCAGTATGCATTACCCATAAAAGCTTGTTGCAGAATGGTATGCTGACCCATAGCTGCCATGTGTACGCCCTAAGGACGCTCTAGGCATTCACCAGGTGAGGGGCCCTATGGATGCAGCACTTAGGGTGAACCTAGCTCAGAACATGAGTGAACAGAGCCTGTACTTGCACACGTGACCCAGCATGCATGTTTTTCTGTGGGAGCTGAATGAGCCGCTGACAGACACCTGGCAGTGGCTTATCTCCTGTCTGTACATAGGATATGGCATCTTAGAATCAAGACCCGTATCCACATGAGAAAGTGACTGATCCAACCAGACTTGTTGGGTTGTGTCTGGTATAGCAGGTCAACTCTATTGAAGGGAATACTGCAATAATCCATTGACAGCTGTGGTGCAGTTTGATAGCAGCCATGTTTTCCTTGTCCTGTACAACCCCTTAATAGGACCATTGGGGGGGGGGGGGGGCAGGGATTTTTTTTTTTTTTAATTTAATTTGAGCAACACAATTGTTTCATTAATTACCAACGATGGGGGGAATTTATCAGGAGGGGAATATTTGAAGTCCGTTTTCCTTGAGTCTGTGTTGGTATACTTTATGCCACATTTATCAAATGTCACATGTTTGTTTTTATAAATTTGTGTTATCCTTAAAGGGATTCTCTAGGAAATGATAACCTATCCTCAGGATAGGTCATCCTTATGACATTGGCAGGGGTCTAAGTCCTTGCGCCCTCCCAGAGCCCCGGTGAGCGATGCAGGCTCCCAGCAGCTCACCAAGCACAGTGTCGTACATCGTATAGCGGCTGTGATTGGCATTGCATCTCACTCTGATTCACTTCAATGGAGCTGAGCAAATAGGTCATGTGACTGAGGTACAGTGAGGTCACATGACCTAGAAAGAGGCCGCGGTGCTCACGCACCGTGTGGGACCCCCACAGACCTGATATTGATGAACTAGCCAGTGGATAGGTCATCAAATAATACCCAGATAATAACCCCTTTAAACCTATCGCTTTTGTCTAGAAATGCTACTCCCGTTTTCCTACTCCGCCCTCCTCCTGGAGAGAGATTGTGACTTTTTAAGGCTATAGCTACACGGCGACGGCCAGTGATCGCTGAGTAGCGGGATCCCAAGCTAGGGGATCCCATAGAAATGAATGGGATTGCCGCGGCAGTCGCAAGAATCCAACACGGCTGGGCTGACTTCTTGCGACTGCTGCGGGGATTCCATCCATTTTTCTATGGGATCCTCGCTACTCGCTCGATCCGGGCCGCACAGGTGTCGCGCGAAGTGTAGCCTAGTCTTCTAAATCTGGAGTAAAACTCATTGGCTGATGAATGAGCATTTACACAGGAGCATTCCTAGGAACGCTCCTTCCCAATTGCCCTAGTCACTGGCCTATGTAAAGGTTAATTATTTGTGACGATTTATTTTTTACAGACACATCGAGGTGATCAAGTTGTTACGTCAGACGGGCGCTCACCTGTCCTGGAAAGAGCACAGTGGCACTTATGCAGGTAAAATAAGTCTAATAAATCACTCAGTATAACTCAGAATCATTGTGATGAATCAATGCATTGATAAAACCCAAACCTCCTAGGCTAAACACAAGACATTCCTAGGCCCTAGTCACTGGTAAGGTTAACAATTTGTGACGATTTATTTTTACAGACACATCGAGGTGATCAAGCGGGCTTCACCTGTCCTGGGAAGAGCTGGAGCACAGTGGCACTGAACTATGCAGGAAAATAACTAATAAATTCTATAACTCACACTTCAGTGATTTCCATCAATGATTTTAAACCCAAACCAGGCGCAGGTCAAAAGAACAGGGGCAAATCTTTCCATTATACCTTATGTCTGTGTAGGCTCCACTCCCGGTGTGTTGGCTCACAATCATTGATGGGATCACTGACCTAAGCACGGACTGTGTGAACTAGGCCTTAAATGGGGGTTTCTACTTTTAGAAGTGGTGCCCTATCACCAGGATAAACCAACATTTGGAGATTGGCTGCCAGGAATCAATTTTAATGTTGTTGCATATCCTAGCAATATATCATTACATGCCAAGATGGAAATAGCCCCCGTAAGAGCATTACTAACCCACCTTCCCCCAAAATGTATGTTCACTAAATACATTATCCATGTGAACTGTGCGGTTACAAACTGTATGTGCAATAAGTACGAATACCGTGCTTGGAAAACAGCCCTAAATCGGGTCCTTAAAGGGTCGTATCATCTCAGACATTGGTACTGTATCCTAGTGATATGCCCCTAATCTATGATCCTCTGGGACCAGCACCTATCTTTAGAACAGAGCCTGCAAATTGAAGCATGGCTGCCCTCCTTTCATCTCTATAGGACTTCCGAAAAATAGCCTAGTGGCGCACTTGGCTATTTTCGGCAGACACATTGAAGTGAATGGTAAGCGCACCGTGCAAGTGCTGCCACTGCTCTATTCACTTCTATGGGGCTGATGTCAATGGGAAAGGCCAGCACTCGGCTATTTTAGGCAGTCTTATAGAGATCAATGGAAGGCGGCTGTGCATGCTCAGTGCAGCCTCATTCACTTTGCGGGCTCCGTCCTAAAGATAGGTGCAGGTCCCAACTCCAGACACTGGGGACATATCTTAGCGATATGCCTCAGACAGAGATGATACAACTCGTTTAAGAAGGCTCCTCTGATCAGACTGACCCTTTTTCTGACATGCATATGGTGATAAATTAAAGGCTAGTTTCACACTAGCGCTTCTACATCCAGCAGGCTGTTCCGGCAGGGAACAGCCCGCTGGATCTCGCGGTATCCCACCATTAATGGACTATAATGGAGACCGGCTTAGATCCGGCCGCCACCCGACAAATATGCTGAGAATTGGCCGGCTGAAAACCGCTGTGCGAGGAAAAAGAGGCAACACTGCAGGATCAGACTACACCTAGTTTTGTGTGAAGTCTGTTACCATGGAGACATCTATCCAAATAGGAACTGTATGCACAAAACGTATATTGTTCCACAAAATGAAAAATGTATCAATTTTGCAAATCTTGATTATATAAAAAAAAAAATCTAAAAATTGTTTGTGACATGGCGTTTACTATGAGGTAGTCAAAATTGCCTTCCTGCTGTACAAGTACCTCCATTCATTTCCTTAATGGCCAGATATATGGATAAATGATGGTGAAGTTGACCCAATGGCCACTTTTAACACCCCGGGTCTTATACTTACAGCCAGTGCCCTGGATTGTTATAACTGAGGGGTGTGCTGATCTGTAGAAGGGCTAACAGTGCGGAGGTCACATTGCATTCCAGGCCGGGTCACTTCAGGAAGCAATAATCAGTCTTCCTCTGCCCAGACCTTGTAATGTACTGTGTGTTTTTGTTTGTGCTGCATTCCCAGCAGTGTATGTGGGGAGAGGCTCACAAGTGGCATTCCTTTACACACACTTTGTCCCCGCCTTTATACTTTGCTCATCTTGTGGAACAGGTTTACTCGGCCTGACATGGAATTTATTCAAGGTGAGAGAAGTGGTATGTGTAGTACTCAGTCCGGCCGGGGAGTAAGACCTGCATGTCAGTTACCAAATGTGTTAAAATATTTAGATTATAGCATGCATGTCCTTAAAGGAGATCCCCACCGATCCTGAGAATGAAGGAGCTGCCAGGCTCATCTATTCCCGAGTCCCCTTCAGTATTCCTCTGTACAGCAGCTCCCTGGCTGTGCAAGTGAATATGAATTTAATGGCTGCCGTTCCCTTCATAGCGAGGTGACCGGCAGCACCGCTGTGCAGAGAAAGGGATGCAGCACCAGCACTGCAGCCTCTTCATTCTCAGGATCAAGAGATTGGACCCTTGCAGATCATAAAGTGACGGCATAGCCTAGCACTAGGCCAGGAATATCATTTGGGGTTCTCATACAAACTGGATCTCTGGTTCGCACTCTGCATAGACAAAAGAGTGACTTAAATTTGGAAGTTTTGGACCTTGGTCACAGAGTCAGAGAAGGAAGGAGGCAATAGGAATCAAGTAACCCCTGTTGACACTGCGTCAGAATCTGTCACTCTTGTTATCCTGTATTTTGCATTTGACCAAAGAGAGCAGTGGTATCTCGTTACAGTTATATTGGGATTTATCCATTCCACTTTGCACCTCACCATCTGGGACATCGAGTGCAACCCAATAGTATTCTATAGAGAAAAGTATAGATCATTGTAAACTGTGGACTACAGTGCAGTATTCAGCTCCAGGGGCAACCAGAAAGCCTTTGATTTACCCCAATGTTATGTCCTCACAGGACGTAATTCACATGAGAACTACGTGGATTAGCTGCAGATTTCATTCTATGGATTGCAAAGGGTGAAATACGCAGCCTAAAGTGCCATGAATGAATACGGTTCTGTACATCAGGTTAAATTCCTCTGCAGATTTTTTTTTTGCAGCGTGTTGATGAATTTCTTTAAGGGAACCCATCACATTGACCATGGTGTCTGAGCTAAAAGCAGCATGTTATATATTCAGTATACCCATTTATATCTGTGCTCGTTCTAACTGTAGCATCAGATTAAACAGGCTGTTATCCTGGAGCCATAAGTCTGCATAAGAGCTGTATACACAAAACGGTAGCTTTAAAGGGGTTGCACCATCTCAGACATTGGGGCCCATATCCTAGCAATATGCCCTTAATGACTGATAGGTGCTGGTTCCACCTCTGGGACCTGCACCTATACTTAGAACTGAGCTGGCAAAGACCAGGAGGGTGCACCGTGAATGTGTGGCCACCTTCTATTCATTCTTGTGGGAGCACAGAATTTTCGGAGGTCCTGTAGAAATGAATGGGAGGCACATGGTGCAAGCACAGCCACTGCTCCATTCACTTTTATTGGGGCTGATGGAGATAGTCGAGTGTGCCTCTTGGCTGCTTCCAGTGGTCCCATAATGAATACATACAGGGCGGTCGTGCTCACGTGGTGCAGTCTCTGTTCGAAGTATTGCTGCAAGTCCCAGAGGTTGGACCCTAACTTATCAGACAATGGGGGCATATCCCAGCGACATGCCCCCAATGTCTGAGATGGGAATACCCTACCCCTTTAAGAATACAATGGAAAATGAAGCAAGTTTGTAAGTAGATACAGCTAGCTTTTCCAGAAATATCTAATACCTTATAAAACGTCTTCTATCACGGGGGAAATGCTGTCTAAGGGCTCATGTGCACTGTAGCCTGTTTTGCATTCCGCAAATTCTGGATGTGCAAAACACACATACAGGCCGTGCGCATTCCGTATTTTGTGGAATGGAACGTCTGGCCCATAATAGAACAGTCCTATCCTTGCCCATAATGTGGATGGCACGGAACAGACATTAAAGTCAATGGGTCCGCATCTAACCCGTGAAAATTGCGGATCAGATGCGGACAAAAAATAAGTTAGTGTGCATGACTCCTAAGGCTACATTCACCCGACCATATTTTTGGTCCATGTGCTGTCCACATCCATGCTGTAAGCTATAGAACATGTCCTATTTCTTGTCCATTTTGGAGACTAGAATAGGCATCTTTACATTGGGGCCTGTGAAAAGTGCGGAATGTACTCAGACTGCAAAACGGATACAGTCGTGTGAATGTAGCCGTATATTGATTTTAAGGTATAAAAAAAATCTAGTGGCCATATTAAGTTACTGACATGCGTCCTGTGCTCGGGCCTCTCATGTCCTTGGGTGATCTCATTAAATTGTTCAGACCCTTCTGCCCTCTACTGATAAGTCGCCTTTGTGATGAGATGTTGTGATTTCCTCTCACTTTGCTGCAGCAATTCATCAATGCCCTCTTTTTCTTTCTTTCTTATTGTAGCCATATCACTCCATCTTAGCATGTTACTTAAGGTCCGTTTTACAGGGAGATGCCCTGTCTCGTCTAGTTGCCACACAGGCGGAGTCACTCTTCATTAAGGAGTACCCATCACCACTCCTGACATCTCTGTTTTATTAACAACTTGCATTCCCCATGTAATAATAATTCTGGAGCATCTATTCTTATGACTCTACTTTGAGCCATTCCTGTATTATTCCTGCTAGAAGTTTACAAATAAATTGCCAGCAGTCTGCAGTAAAGGTACTGCTGGGTGTTACCAGTAGCAGGTGTATCTGACTGACACCAGCAGCATTGCTTGGACAGACTGTGCAGGGACACGCCCCCAACTGGTAACGCCCATATGTACCTTTACTGCAAGCTGCTGAACTTTCTACTTTTTGTAGCAATAACAAAGGAAATGTGACAACACAGAGTCATCAGAACAGATGATTGAGAAGTGTTATTACACAGGGAATGTAAGTAGTTACTAAAACCTGTACAGCTGGACAACCTGCTGTCAACTATCTGGCAGATCTCATGCCGCCACTCTGGTTCTCCTGGTAGATATC
>ONZH01017858.1:0-71208 GCA_900303285.1 Rhinella marina
CTGGGGCACATGGCAGACTTCATGTTAGGCTGCCTATCCCATGACCCTCGCGTTAGAAGAATTTTTTCAAACACCGATTACTGGGTGTTCACTTTCCTGGACCCACAGTACAAGCAGAACTTTTCCACTCTCATCCCTGCAGAGGAAAGGAGTATGAGAGTGAATAGATATCAGTAGGCCCTGGTGCACAAGCTGAAACAATTCTTCCCATCTGACGCCTCTAGCGGCAGAGGGCATGGTTCTGTGGGCCAAGTAGCGGGGAGAGGAGCCGAGCAGGCAGCTTGTCCAGCACTGGCAGGGGAACGCTCTCCAAGGCCTTTGCCAGTTTTATGTCACCCCAGCAAGACACTGTCACCTGTCCCCAGTCTAGGCAGAGTAGGGGGGAGCTGTACAGAAAGATGGTGAGGGAGTACCTAGCTGACCATACCAACGTCCGTAGGGATCACTCTGCTCCATACAACTACTGGGTTTCAAAGCTGGACACGTGGCCTGAACTGGCGCTGTACGCCTTGGAGGTGCTGGCCTGCCCTGCCGCTAGCGTGCTGTCAGAGCGGGTATTCAGTGCAGCTGGTGGCGTCATCACCGATAAGCATACACGCCTGTCAACTGACAGGCTGACGCTTATTAAAATTAACAAAGCCTGGATTTCACCGGAATTCAAATCTCCGGGGGAAAGCAGCTAAAGATTTAAATAACTTATGTATCCGATTCCTCTTCTCTACTCCTCCTCCTCCTCCATGTCGTCTTTGCCTAACACTGACTAAAAAAATGCCATTTTTTAGAGGTCCAACTGGCACTCTTTTACCACAATTTTTCAGGAGGGCCCCCTACAGGCCCTCTCTTCAAACAATTTTTCCGGAGGTCCACCTACAGGCCCTCTCTCCAAACAATTTTTCCGGAGGTCCACCTACAGGCCCTCTCTCCAAACAATTTTTCCGGAGGTCCACCTACAGGCCCTCTCTCCAAACAATTTTTCCGGAGGTCCACCTACAGGCCCTCTCTCCAAACAATTTTTCCGGAGGTCCACCTACAGGCCCTCTCTCCAAACAATTTTTCCAGAGGTCCACCTACAGGCCCTCTCTCCAGTTCCAGTTTCCAGTTTTATTTGCGCAAACTGCGTAAATATTTTTTTTTGGATAGGTGTGAAAAATAATATTACCCGCGTATCTATATTGCCCAACAATGGGTACGGTAGCAACAAGAATACCAAACACATGCTGCCCACAGGGTTCCGCAAATTCCTGGTCCACAATGTCAAGGAGCTCAAGGTTCTGTGGATGAGCAACAAGTCCTTCTGTGCAGAAATCGCCCACAACGTCTCCTCAAAGAACCGAAAGACCATTGTGGAGAGAGCGGCACAGCTCGCCATCAAAGTGACGAACCCCAACGCCAGACTGCGCAGCGAAGAGAACAAATAAATATCTCTGTGGTTATTTGTGCTAAATAAAAGTTAAATAAACACAAAAAAAAAAATTGATCTGTTCCTGTGTCTGATCCATCCAAGTTGAATCTGTCCCATCATGAGAAAGTCCCCCCAAGGAGTCCCCACTGTAACTTGCTTCACTTTCAACTTCCTCACCCCCCGACACCTGTGTCTCGCCATTGTCCACCACCTCCTCAGACAACACTGGTAAATCCCCACTGTCAGCACACGGAGACTGCAAAAGGTCTTGCGAATTGGGGCAGAGAATGTTCTGGGGTAGCACATCAGAGAAGGGGTGACTATGGGGTTCCAGGGAGTACGTGACCACATGCAATCTCCATCTAAAAAGTCATGCCACACTTGATCGAGCTCATAATTGACAATTGTACCGGTTGATACAAAATTTTTAAGTTGGGGTCCTGCGTCGTCGTTCTAACTACATCCGGCTGTTGTCACCACCACACACGCTAGCCCAGGGGGCACTCCTCTGGCTCTTCCAGCTCAACCTCCTCCCCCCCAGCCTGCCCCCCCCCCCCACCTACAGGACCTCTCCAAACAATTTTTCCGGAAGGTCCACCTACAGGCCCTCTCTCTAAACAATTTTTCCGGATAGCTGCCATATATGGGATTAAACTGAGTAGTATACATAGAACACATACCACACTTG
The DNA here is from genome assembly GCA_900303285.1 of Rhinella marina. Taxonomy (NCBI): domain Eukaryota; kingdom Metazoa; phylum Chordata; class Amphibia; order Anura; family Bufonidae; genus Rhinella; species Rhinella marina. The sequence goes on from ONZH01017858.1 coordinate 2,091, forward strand.
ATCTATACTGAACGTCACTTTTAAAAATACGTCATTTTCCTCTCTTTCTCTCATTTGTCTGGGTTGCAATTAAGCAGACTAATTCTGCCTAATCTAATAGTTTCCGTGTAATTGCTCCATACTACACGTCTTTTTCCTCTCTCTCTCTCCAAACTATTTTTCCGGATAGGTGCCGTATACGGTATTAAACTCAGAAGAATACATACCGTACCGGTTGATGCTACAGTTTTTCCAAATCCATTCCGGCTGTTGTCACCACCACACACGCTAGCCCAGGGGGCACTCCTCTGGCTCTTCCAGCTCAACCTCCTTCCCCCCAGCCTGCCCCCCACCTACAGGCCCTCTCTCCAAACAATTTACCCAGATAGGGGACGTATTAGATGTTGTACTGATGTTTTTTTTGTTCTTCTTTTAATTGCCTCCTGACTTGTGATAGGCAGAGCATGGACACGTCCCCTTAGCTGCAGTAGGAAAGACACTCCCCTGGCCAGAGCAAGCTCTTTTTCCTTTTCCGTGGTCGAAAAATCCATGAAATATATGGTCCCAAGATGGGTGACGTATACGGTATTAAACTGAGAAGAATACATACCGTACCGGTTGATGCTAAAGTTTTTCCAAATCCATCCGGCTGTTGTCACCACCACACACGCTAGCCCAGGGGGCACTCCTCTGGCTCTTCCAGCTCAACCTCCTTCCCCCCACCTACAGGCCCTCTCTCCAAACAATTTACGTCTTTTTCCTATCTTTCTCTCTCTCCAAACTATTTTTCAGGATAGCTGCCATATACGGTATTAAACTGAGTAGTATACATAGAACACATGCCACACTTGATCGAGCTCAAAATTGACAATTGTACCGGTTGATGCTAAATTTTTAAGTTGGGGTCCTGCGTCGTCATTCGAACTCCATCCGGATGTTGTCACCACCACACACGCTAGCCCAGGGGGCACTCCTCTGGCTCTTCCAGCTAAACCTCCTTCCCCCCAGCCTGCCCCCCACCTACAGGCCCTCTCTCCAAACAATTTACCCGGATAGGGGACGTATTAGATATTGTACTGATGTTTTTTTTGTTTCTTCTTTTAATTGCCTCCTGACCTGTGATAGGCAGAGCATGGACACGTCCCCTTAGCTGCATTAGGAAAAACACTCCCCTGGCCAGAGCAAGCTCTTTTTCCTTTTCCGTGGTCGAAAAATCCATGAAATATATGGTCCCAAGATGGGTGACGTATACGGTATTAAACTGAGAAGAATCGATACCGTACCGGTTGATGCTAAAGTTTTTCCAAATCCATCCGGCTGTTGTCACCACCACACACGCTAGCCCCGGGGGCACTCCTCTGGCTCTTCCAGCTCAACCTCCTTCCCCCCAGCCTGCCCCCCACCTACAGGCCCTCTCTCCAAACAATTTACCCGGATAGGGGACGTATTAGATATTGCACTGATGTTTTTTTTGTTCTTCTTTTAATTGCCTCCTGACCTGTGATAGGCAGAGCATGGACACGTCCCCTTTGCTGCAGTAGGAAAGACACTCCCCTGGCCAGAGCAAGCTCTTTTTCCTTTTCCGTGTTCGAAAAATCCATGAAATATAAGGTCCCAAGATAGGGGACGTATACGGTATTAAACTGAGAAGAATCGATACCACACATGCCCCACTAGGAGAATTTGGGGTAATGGTGGGATTAGGCAGCCTCAGAGGCATGCATGCATGCTGCCCCTGCTGTTTCCTGTCCATTTCCGTGGTGTTTCCATCATTTTCTGAGGTTTCCAGGTTTTCACCCAGCCTTCCCTAGGCAGAGCCTTGGTCCCCTGCAAAAGTGCTCGAGTCTCCCATTGACTTCAATGGGGTTCGTTATTCGAAACGAGCACCCGAGCATCGGGAAAAGTTCGACTCGAATAACGAGCACCCGAGCATTTTAGTGCTCGCTCATCTCTAATGAAGACCTTTCCTTTATTTATAACTGATGTTTTCTTTTATGTTATGGTAATATTACAGATCTAAAATAATTAAAAACAAAAACAAGGAGTAAAAAATAACAAATATTTAAAATCGGATTCCATGAACTAAAGACAGCAAGGAAAAAGATAAGAAAAAGGAAGAAAAAGAAAAACAACAAATGAGGATCTAGCCAATTATAAGAATGGAGAAAATGTAATTTTTAAAAACCTTTAGGAGCCACGCAATCTAATTCATAGATCCATCTCACCTCTTTTTGTGCCAACAATTTTCTCCAATTGCCCCCTATCATCGAGATGAGCACACGATCAATACCTCTGACACGAAACTTTGAGCTATCGCAATTATGGAGCTCTTTAAAGTATCTGGGGATAGATTTCAATTTTGTTAAATCCTCATCATCATTTTCACCTTCAATACCCAAGATGTGCTCCCTCACACGTCTCCTTAATTCTCTTGAAGTCATCCCCACATAAATTAATCGACATGGACATTGTGCCAGATATATCACACCCGCTGTTCCACAGGTAATATTATGGGTAATCGTGTATTGATGGTCCACCTTGGAGGGATTATCAAAATGAGAAGCTTTATCCACATTTTTGCATGCCACACTCCACATGGGGAACAACCCCATTTTGGGCCCTTTGAACCAAATATTTTGATGGGTGCTCACCTGGAAAATAGCTCTTGACTAAAATATCTTTCAAGTTTTTTGCTATCCTATATGCGATAGCTGGAGCCACTGGAAGTATTCTTTCCAAGGTTGGGTCCAAGCGTAGTATTTCCCAATATTTTGTAAGGGCTTTTCTCATCTCTTTCCATTGTGGGTTGTACGTGGATATAAATCGTACAAGCCCGGGAAGAAAGCGGTCACCTGACCTAGTGGGCAGGGCTTGCTCTGATTAGCTTAGGCTCAGTAAGACAGTGACGCATCACTTCTGCTGCGACTGCTGAGACGAGCAGAAGCACTGAGTGTAAAGTTCTGAGACCTGTTTTGTGAAAATTTGATATAATAGCTCTGGGAATCCATATTACACATATGAGGGATTGTACGCATTCGCTACGTAGTTTGTCCTATCAATTATACACTATTGCTACGTATAAGTTACTCTATACGCTGTTACGTACGAATTCAATTCATTTGCGATGCAGACTCCGCCCTGGTAACTCCGCCCCCTTCTCCAGCACGCAAGGAAGACGAGGCAACTCAGGAAATTAAGATGGCGACACAGCGAGGTCCTGACTAGGGAGGCATGGTGTGGGGCACCGACCCCTATGAGGAGAAGGAACCGGAGGAGATCTACGTCTCTCAATATGTCTGGCAGCCTAAGAAGTCGGTTGAGGTGCCCGCTGAGGTGCTGGCGGAGGCGGCAGGTGTTCCCGCTCCGTTGCGGAAGGACTACTCCCTTCGTCAAAATTCTATGGTCCCTGTCACCCGGAACGCCCTGACCCTCTGGGAATACAAAAAGCTGGTAGAGGAGTGGGTTGTTCAGGTGTTGGAGCACCCACGGTCCGGTGACCCTAAGCTGGAGCGCCAAAGGGGTACCGTTATGTGGTTCAATGTGGAACGGGGAGTAGGTTTTATCGGCGATTAGGAGACGGCGGAAGAGTTATATGTGAACCGCTGTTCTGTAAAGCGGCCATATCTTCCGCCCGTCCACCACAATCTCCACACAGGGGATTACGTGGAGTATACCCCCATGAAGAGCCTCCAAGGCCCATTTGCTACTGGGGTGAAACTCCTTAAGCGACTCCTGCAGCGCCCCCGGAAGACTGGACTGAGGAGGCCCAGACCGCAGAAGAGGCTTGGTGTTCCCATGGGACTCTGCGATCTGTGGAGAAATCCCATTCCGAAGCTCAGCTGGAACCCCTGATACCCGATTTGCCACCGCCACCGATTCTTCATGTGGGACAGATGACCACCAACAGTTTTGTGTACCAGCCATCGGTGGTACAATACCAACTGCCATGGCAGGGGCAGGCCGCACAGTCCGCCGCTCGTGGAAGACCGTTACCATAGCCCTTACAGCCGGAGATTCTGTCACCTTGTATGCCGGCGGGAGGATCTGGCCCCTACAAGGTAATGGGCAAGGCCCAAGTTGCCACGGCCCTTGCCAGTGTGACCGCCCGGTCGCTACCAAGACCATCCCTAAGAGGTCGGTGGGGGTCTGCTGCCACAGCCAGTGTCGCTTTCATGAGGCGGGAGCACCCTCTCATGTCTTTTAGCTCAAGCAGCAGTGAAGAGGACCTGCTGGCCCTTAAGTAAGGATCCTGCAGCTGTTACGGGAGCCACAACGAGGACTTAACCTGAAGGGTGAACACTAGTTGGCCCTTGTTTTTATTTTTGTTGCCCTGCTTTTGTCCTCACCCAGATGGCCATGGATTGTCAGGACTCCCCCCATCAAAAAAAAAAAGTTTTAACCAAGTTGCGCAGACGTGCACCTCATCCCTTTTTTCCCCCTTTTCAGGTTATTGGGGAGCCCCTTGAAAGAGGGTTTTTTAAGGAACCTTTGCTGCTATTTTTTTACCCATTTGGATTACAATTTTACCTATGTGGATTACAAATTGCAACTGAGTTTGGGACTCTGCTCCAGTTCTATGACAAGCGTCAGAAAGAAGAAAAGACACTTAAACGTGTCCATGAGCAGACTGGGTAGGTGATATTTAAAATGTTTACATTATACATATAATGTATTTGCACTATATTGTTTGCACTGGATTGTTTGCACTAATGTTTTTACCTTTCAGCAACGTTTTCAAGTATGTTGCCCATTGTGTGTATTTCTTTACAGGTACCGCAATGTGTCCTCATATTCACTTTATAGTATTGTGGATGATTGTACTATGCCCAGGGGCGTAGCGAGGGGGGGCAGGCGGGGCATGTGCCCCGGGTGCAGAGGCAGGGGGGGGGCGCACTCACTCGGCAGTTCTTGTGACTCCCAGGCGGCTCGTTTACATAGTGAAGCAGAGAGGCTTCTCCTCTCCCTGCTTCACTGTTCTTTGAAGCTCCAGCGCTCCCCCTGCAGGCGGCACATCGTGCTGCTGGCAGTGGGAGGAGCTCTGAAAGCCCAGGACTGGGCCTCTGGAACAGCCAGCGTCGCAATGTGAGTGAGAAAGCGCGTCATCAGGGAAGCAGGTAAGTATGTATTTAGTTTTTTGTTTTTTTAATTTCATATAGACTGGAGACAAAAGGGGGCAAGACTATAGTGAGGGGGCACCTGTGAGGGAGCATGTAATTGATCTGGAATTACTACAGTGGAGGGGGACATATAATTAAGTGAGGGGGCACCTAATAAGACATTTCTACAGTTAGAGGGCATATAATTAATCTGGCATGACTACTTTGAGGGGCATGTATCTGGGCATAACTACAGTGAGCGGGTATAAACTGGGCATACATACTGTGAGGGGCACAAAGATGGGCATAACTACTATGATGGGCACAGAGGTGGGCATAACCACTGTTAGGGGCCATAAAGAGGATATAACTATTGTGAAGGGGCTGCAATTTGGGCATTAGTACTGTGTGGCGGCACTATGGGGAAATGCCCTATATTACCCTGTTATACATTAGGATGGCTCGCCCCCTGCTAGGTATTAACCAGACACAGTAACCATCCTTATGTTATTATTCTTTTTTCTCTAATCACAGGGACCTTGATCCGGATGCAGCGGACATCACCATGACGGCAGCAACACCCTGGATGAGGTAGGACCAGCTGGTTCTTTAATTTATAGCAAGGTGTATTGGTACCGCTGTGTACCCTGTGATAGATTTTAGGTGGGACTGGGTGAGAGTAGCTATGGATTTGGCAAAGTTAGAGGAGTGACTCAGCGCAAAAAAAATTTGCCGCTTAATTGCCGTCTTTCTGTATGATGGGGGGGGGGCGCTAATTTGAATCCTTGCCCCGGGTGCAGGAAAGCCTACCTACACCTCTGACTATGCCCATAGCCGGATAGACAGCACCTTACTTGTTCTACCTCAAATATACATACTGCCTCTGAGGGCGATTTCAGATCTGACCATTTACACTGGATCTGGCCCGGGGTCCGCAAGGTGTCAAAATGATGGCGCAAACCTCGGATCACCTGCTGGATCACCTCCTTTTTATGCTGGTTCAGGTGGCGGTGTGTGCCATCGTAAATCGTAATCCTGGCGGTCCATCAGCCAGACTATGTATTTCAGCTGTGCAGCAGAGCTAAATGATGAGGATCGTCTGGATGCCATTTTTGAATATTCCCTCTGCCTCTGAGGAGTGCACCCCGCGGCCTCTCGGTGTACGTGCCTGCGTATTACGTAATCGCGTAGACAATAGTACGCTGAGGATTCTTAAGCTATTTGTATGCTCATGAGTACGTCTTCTAAGAAGTTGCGTACATTTTTTAACTGTACGTTCGTTATTAGTGCGCGAATGTTCGCTAATAGCACATAATAACGTATATTTTGTACGCAAATACAACGAATCAATTCGTCGAATATACGAATCTTAGGAAAACTTTGGCGAATGTTCGGCGAATAATTTTTTGAATGATTCATTCATCTCTAATTACAAACAAATGAGGACCTAGGGGAACAAGATATCTTTAGAGAACTATTTAAAACTAAATTTAATCCCTCGGGGATTGAGGGTTCAGATTTTCCCTTCTTATGGGAGTAATATGTGGAAAAAAAAAAAAGAAAAGTAATATGTGAAGAAAAGTAATATGTGAAGAAAAGTAATATGTGAAGAAAAAAAAGGGGAAAAGATTTGTGATCTATGTTTGAAATCACTGATTAAACTTTATTGATCTAAAGGTGAAGATGTTGAGCGATTCAGAAACTGAGATTAGGAGCGACACAGAACAACTGTTGTCAGGAAGTGAAAAAGAACGTTGGGATTAGAGATGAGCGAATCTATTTGCTGCTTCGTAGATTCGTTACGAATCCTCCATTTTTCCTACTCCGAAGAGAATCCGTATTTATTCACATTCGCTTTGTATTATTCTTAAATGTTCTTAAAATTTTGAACGCTAATGCTATGTACACTACGTATGCTACGTACACATTCTTCTTGCCCCCCTCCACCGGCACCCAGAAGCGAGAAAATGACTATACGCCCCCTCAAGAGCGGGAAAGTGAAGATACGTCCCCCTCAGAAGCGGGAAAAACCAGCCCAGCCCACCGGGAACTAACTATTTGTACGTATAGGGAGTGAAGACTCCACCTTCATTACTCCTCCCTCCTCTCCAGTTCAAGCCAGCGGTGAACAATATACCACAGCATGCTGAAACAACTGCGACCAAAGTGGGGAGAGATGTTGTTTGGTAGCGAGTACCCCGACCCACCGTCCAGTTTAGAGGAGATCACAGTGTCACAATTGGCCAAGAGAATCCTACCGGCTCCTGACTCCATGTTCGCCGTGCTGGCTGGTGCGGCGGAGGTGGCTGGGGCATCCACTCCGCCACCCAGGAGGAAAACAACAACACCTTCCATGCGGCAGAAACCCATTGTGCCTGCATCAGTGACGGCCCACGCCCAGACCCTATGGGACTACAAGAATGCGGTGGAGGACTGTGTCATCCAAGTTCTGGACCATCCGAGGCCGGGAGACCCTACACTGGAATGGCGTAAGGGAACCGTCCTATGGTTTTCAGTGGAGCGAGGCTGTGGCTTCCTTGCGGACGACAAGGATGGCAAGGAGTACTTTGTGGGCTGCATGTCTGTGAAATGGCTGTACCTGCGCCAACCCCGTCACATCCTATATGTGGGGGATCAGGTGGAATATACCCCCATGGCATCCCTGAAAGGCACCACCAGAAGTTTGGCCGGAGGAACCAACAAACACAGGACGCGTGCACTGCCTACAAGGGTCACCAGATGGCACCCTCCGTTTCAGGGAGAAGCCACAGCCAGAGCCTCTGATCACTGGATTGCCACCACCACCACCACCACAGTTCTTTCAGCTGGGTCAACTGACGACATCATCCTTTACTTTGCAGTCCACGGTGATCCAGTACCAACTACCATGGAAAATGAAGTCAGCAGCAGCCAGGGGAGCTGGTGGTTCTTTCCTGGGTGCAACCTTGCCTCAACCGCTGCAGCCAGAAGTCCTTGGGCTACAGGAGGCAGGAGTGTCCTCTGATGTAATTCAGCAGCAGTTCCAGCGAGGAGGACTTCAGGTCCTTCATCTGAGGAACCCTTCTAATGGCTGATTTAAAGGACACCTCTGGACCTATGGGAGCCACAACATGGACTGCACCTGACAGGTGAGAGCTAGTTGGCACTTGTTCTTAGTTTATGTTGTCTTTATTGCCCCCCGTTTGACTCTCACCCAGATGGACATGGCTTGTCAGGACTCGCCCCCCACCTTCTGCAGAAAATTCCCAGTTGCGTCTAAGCACGCCTATTTTCCTTTTTCCCCCCTTCTCAGGTTATTTGGGAGCCCCCTTTGCAAAAAGGGTTCTCTATTTGCTGCTATTTTATATTATCCATGTGGATTACACGTTACCTGTTTGGATTACAAAATTACCTCACATGGATTACAATTGAATTTTGGACTACGGTATGTGTTCCAGTGTTCCAGTGTTTTATGCCAAGCAGCCATGAGGAGAGACTCAAACGTATATCTCAGCCTATAATGCTTGCAAATGTGAAACTGATTGCACTAAAATGTTTACATAATTATGTCTTTGCTGTATTTTAGCATAGCAATAATGTTTGTACAGGTTTACCAACGTTCAAGCACTTGAGCCCATTGTGTATATTCTTTTTCAGGTACTGCAATGTGTCCTATTATGCACTTATTGTATGGTATTTTTAGTAAATTATGCACTTAGCCTGGTAGCTAACAGTGAACACCTTTCTTTTCTATCTCATATGGACTGCCTCTGAGGACTGTACGCCACGGCCTAGCCACGTGCGTGTGTGCGTATGACGCAATCGCAAGTCAATAGTACGCTAAGGATTTGTATGCACTTTTTACGCTAATGCTTACGCATTGAGTTCAGTAGCGTACTTTTAACAACGCTTAGACTGTATGTTCGTAGTTTGTGCAGTAATGTTTGCAAAACAACGATTATTTTTTAACGCAAATTTGACCGTATTAAGAACGAATCTTGTCATAAATTCATCGATTATTCGCTGAAGCGAATTTTTGATGATTCGCTCATCTCTAATTGATAGCGACTGTGTGGAAAGAAGAATTTTTTCTATTTTAATTTTCTGCCGAATAGCTGGAGATCCTTGATCCATTCAAAATGGTTGAAACTGTGTGTGGGTACAAACAACAGTCCTTTTGAAAGTAAGTCAATTTCCCCCATAGTGAGCTGTCTCTGGGAAAGATTGATAACCTGAAGCTCACTGTCCTTATTTGTGATGGGGGGGTATGGTGGTTACTTGTGCCATTTGTTTCGGAGTAGATATTCCAAAACTGGGCGGTCTCTCCCTAAAAAATTCCCCCTGGTGTGAACTCTGGATCTACCTCTTTGAGTCCCTCTAGTCCCCCTGTGTGTACTTCTGACGGATGTGTTTACTTGGCTCAGATCTGGTTCAAAGTCGTTTTCCGAGGAGGACTGTTCTGTCTCTATTTCTAGAGCTTTGATGTTCTTGCCCCCAAATTCCAGAATACGGCCCTCTCTGAAGTCAGTAGTGTCCCTAACGAACTGTGAGTGCTTGCTTTCTTTTAGCTGTAAATTTTTCAATAGCTTGTTCTAATGTAGACTCCTTTCTTGGAAAGTCTACTTTCAAATAATATCTTCTCTTCCTCTAATAGCAAGTTCATTAGACGTAGGGACGCATCTACTGACTCTTTTTCCCACTTTTTCATGAAATCAGGTAATTGTTCCGCAGCCCTCTTGGTACAATACTATTTTTTAGCTATAACTTCTAGTTCACACCAGCTTCTAACATGATTTTTGTACGCTTTAGTGAGTGATCTGAATGAGTTGGTAATGCTCAGATATTGAGTCTGTATAGGTAGTTGTTGTTCTGAAAATACTTCCTTTGCCTCACTATCCCATTTGGTGATATCTACATCCCCCTGCCATTCCTGTCAAAATGAGGTGACTGAAATAAATATAATCACCGAAAGATAGATAATGGTGTACGTCTCAAGAATGGTTATTGATCATGGCCTGTAGAGACGTTAAAACAAAAAATAATACATCTTTAATAAGAGTACGTATTAAAAGGAAGAGACACCTTTATTAGACAATAACATAGTGTATCTATCTTCCAAAAAAGGTATATGAAGCTTGTATTCACATAATAGATAGCTATCATAGCTGGAACCAAGCTGGGAGGAGGATGGAAAATTAAGGTGTGATACTGTAGAATGTGTAGCGGCCTTGTAGAAAATTATATCCTGTATCTGGCCAGCAAAGGATAATACATTAGACAGAAACTGGTTTCTAGACAATATAATCATTGTCATATAAGGTAATTGTGTTGATGAATTATTTGTTTCTACAAATCCTCCTGGTCTTCTACTATATATGGGGTCTCCATGGTCATGTTCTTTTAAATTCTTCATAACTGTTTCTTAAACTCTTTTACTGTTATCTCACTGCTAAATAGACGTTCAAATTTCTTCACACTGTGAGACTAAAAAGTTTGTTTTGAAGTATCTCTATTGATATTGGATTGGAGTCGGGAAGAAATTTTTTCCCCTAAAGTGGGGAAAATTGGCTTCTACCTCACAGGGTTTTTTTTTGCCTTCCTCTGGATCAACCTGTAGGATAACAGGCCAAACTAGATGGACAGATGTCTTTTTTTCGGTCTTATAAACTATGTTACTATGTAATATGATAAAAGTGGCTTCCTGTTTTGCACCCAATGGACGCTGTAAAAATCTTTAGGGACTGAGTTCCCTCTAGTGGTGGCTCCAAGAAAATGCCATTGTTTCATGTTGAATATAAGAAGTTCAGCAACAGGCCTCTCTTAACCATGAGTCCCATAAAACTAGTGTGGTCTGTAGAGATGAGCGAATTTTTCAAAAATTCGATTCGGCTGGTTCGCAGAATTTTCTGAAAAGATTTCTTCGATCCGAATAAATTCTTGGCGAATCGCATTAAAAAACGGCTACTTCCGGGCTGCAGAGAGCCTGGATAGTGGTGTAGAACACTGTGCCTTGCAGTAAAACGCATAGGGAGTAGTGTTGAGCGAGCACCTCTGTGCTCGTACGCTAGGGTGCTCTGGCCGAGCACTCGAGCATAATGTTAGTCAATGGGACTAAACCAGGCACCCCCCGCTCGGAAGAGGAGAGGGTGTCTGGTTAATAGGAAAAGGTCAGAATCGCGATTTCTTCTCTTTTACTCCTTTCGCTCATAAAAGTATGCTAATTAACTGAATTTGTACGCATTAGCGCACAATGCGTACACATTAGCGTCCAAATGCGTACGCATTAGCATACAAGTTCATACGCATTAGCATACGATGCGTAGTATTAGCGTACAAATCAACATTACAGTGAATGCCAGCATTGCACTCGAGTACACTCGGTGTTCGGCCGAACACCGAGCGGAGCCGAGCGTAGGCATGCTTGGCCGAACAGCGAGTTCGGCTGAGCATGCTCGCTCAACACTAATAGGGAGTCTACTGTGGTAGTGAAAGAATACTGTGAGCCAGTGTGACACGCACATAACATGCTTCGCTCTTAGAATCGCTGCACACTTTTATGTATTTGGGCAGTTAAGGGGCCAAAACTCACCAAACAACTCAAGTCTGAACTCAGCCTTACAGGTAAATGTTAGCGCCAGCTATAAAGAATCGCGCAGAGGCCCAAGATCCTACTAAAGCGCCAAAAGCGCACGCCTTTTACACCAATTCACTGATTCCACATACATTTCAACAGAACCTGTTCTATTACACGCTTATACAAGCAGAGCCCCCCAAACAGGTTGGAGATAGCAGTGGCAGCAGCATCAGCAGAGTGGCATGACGACAGTGTGGCCAGGTGGCAGCAGCATGAGTAGGCCACAAAGTGGCAGAATGACAGACCCTGGAAGTGGCAGCAGCAGTGGAAGTAGTATTACAATTTGGAGGGCACAAAGTGGCACAATTACCTAATTTTGACGTAGCGGCAGCTAGGAGACGGCATGTGGAGTCAGCGGCGACAGCAGCATCAGGCCGGAGAGTGGCATGATGACATACCCTGAAGAGCAGGCCATAATAAAAAATTCTCGTCCTTTTGGTTAAGATCAACTGTAGCATATGTTCTTATCAGTATTGGGGCTGGTTATGCCAGCGGACGGGAACGTAAGACAGAGGAGGTGCAGTGAAGGCTCCAGCTTTGCCTCGACTGTGACAAAATGTCAGTATTGACCCAAGACGCCAAGAAAGTTCGGAGTTCCATCTTGAGATCGAGCTGGCGGTCTGCAGGAAGCTGAGCTACCACCTGTGGGAGCCCCTGCCTCTCGCCTCCCCCATGCTCATCGCTGAGTGTCCCGGGGGCCGGAATCGTTTACTTTTAAAAATTCTAGTGTTCAAAACAAACAGGGTTTCCTGTATGCTTGAGCTTTGAATAATGGAATAGGACTACAGAACGTACCAAAAATTTACGAGTGACATGCTGCTGCCGAGCAGAAGGTCCAAAAAATTCTAATCAATTTACTAGGCCAACTAGTGGCACCATAACAGCAGCTGCAAGAGGCAGCAGCAGTCAAACAAATTTCAAGGCCACAAAGTGGCACCGTAACAGCAGCTGCAAGAGGCAGCAGCAGTCGAACAAATTTCAAGGCCACAGAGTGGCACTGTAACAGCAGCTACAATAGGCAGCAGTCGAACAAATTTGAAGGCCACAGAGTGGCACCGTAACAGAAGCTGCAAGAGGCAGCAGCAGTCGAATACATTTGCTAGGCCACAGAGTGGCACCGTAACAGCAGCTGCAGGAGGCAGCAGCAGTCGAACAAATTTCAAGGCCACAGAGTGGCACTGTAACAAAAGCTGCAAGAGGCAGCAGTCAAACAAATTTCAAGGCCACAGAGTGGCACCGTAACAGCAGCTGCAAGAGGCAGCAGCAGTCGAACAAATTTCAAGGCCATAGAGTGGCACCGTAACAGCAGCTGCAAGAGGCAGCAGTCAAACAAATTTCAAGGCCACAGAGTAGCACCATAACAGCAGCTGCAAGAGGCAGCAGCAGTCAAACAAATTTTAAGGCCACAGAGTGGCACCGTAACAGCAGCTGCAAGAGGCAGCAGAAGTCGAGCACATTTGCTAGGCCACTGAGTGGCACCGTAAAAGCGTAGAGTGGCACATTTACATAATTTGGAGGTAGCGGAGTAAGTAGAGATAGTCACTATAGTTTTGTGTGTACTGATAATTTATCTGTCTGGAAAAATTAAAGGGGCACACTGTGTTGAGGTTACTATAGACATGGTGGGTCGCCAGGGTGGTCTGTGCGTAAGTCCTGACTAATTGTACCAGAAAGGCTGTCTGAGGGAGGAGGACCTAGAGTACGTTTTGACTAGGTGTACCAGAAGGATTATAATCCAAGGGAGGAAGACCTAGGGAAGCCTGGATGGCAAATTATGTCTTTAATTTATTTACTACAGATTGTAAGGCCTGTTTCACACGAACGTTGTGTTTTGTGGTCCGCAAATTGCGGATCCGCAAAAACAACGGATGGCATCCGTGTGCATTCCGTATTTTGCGGAACGGAACAGCTGGCCCCTAATAGAACAGTACTATTCTTGTCCGTAATATGGACAAGAATAGGACATGCTCTATTTTTTTTTGTGCGGGTGTGCTGTCCGCATTTTTTGCGGGCCCATAGAAATGAATGGGTCCGCATTTTTCACATGAGCCCGCAAAAACAACGTTCGTGTGAAAGAGGCCTAAACAAGAAGAATCAGAGTGGAGATCGATTATTTCTTTCCCAGACAATCATTTTTTGGGGGAGAATGTGCAGCATCTAAAGAAAAAAAAAGAAAGAAAAAACTGTACTTTTATATGTATACCTAAATAATAAGTAATTTTAATGATTGTATATAGTTTGGGATATCCCTTATATATCAGTAAGTCCATGTGGCATTGTATTGATTTTGTTTATCCTGTTATATGCATTTTTAAGGTTCTAACCTCTCCCTCCCTGTTCACTGGGGGACTTCTGGATACTTGGAAGCTGCTGGGATATACTGCAGGTCTTTTCTTGAGGTGGAAAAAAAAGTATTGTCACCTCTGGATCTCAAGCTGGACCAACATTGTTCTAGGAGCAATAGATGCCTTTTACAGTATACCATGAAATGTGCATTGATTGCTGACCCTTGCACTAGGCATCCCAAATTCCAAGACCTTTGTATTATTTTGCCATGAGAAAGCATAGCAAGCCAGTAGAGTCCTCACTCAAAACCATGGAGGCAGGCAGAGACTGTTGGGGTATTAGGCTTCTTTCACACGACAGCATTTTTTGCGGGCTCCGATCCGCATTTTTCACATGAAAAATGCAGACTCATTCATTTCTATGGATCAGCAAAAAATACTGAGAGCATACTGTGTACTGTCCGCATCCGTATGCCTGTTCCATAGCCCCACCAAAAAAATAGAACATGTCCTATTCTTTCTGTCCTATCCGTTTTGCAGACAAGGATAGGCATTGTTACAATGGATCCGCAAAAAAAACGGATGCCATACAGGCGCCATCCGTTTTTTTGGCGGATCCGCAATTTGAAACTAGCCTTACTCAGTGATTCTGCACTTTGTAACCATAGGCTCTACATTTGTGCATGAATAGTTGCGGCTGCAGCTGAACTCATTAAAAAGCTGCAAGTGCCCCATGCGGTGTCTGAATTTTTACCAAACCAGACACCTGTCTATAGCTAGACCAGACACCTTTCCAAAGAAAGATAAATTCACCAAAAATGAGGTTTCACTTCTCTTACCTACCAATCTAGTGAAGTATTGCAATATTCTAAATCCAACCAACTGCTGCTGGTGGATTTGGAAAAGTGGGGAGGGCATGGAGAACAAGGTGAAATCCAGCCCCTAATTTTTCAATTAAGTCAGTGAAGAATGCTCATTTAAAATTACACACAAATATGATTGTCAAAGCATTAAAGGGGTTGTCCGAGTTATATTTATTGATGATCTATCCTCAGGATAGGTCATCAATATCAGATCAGCGGGAGTCCAACACCCGGCACCCCCGCCGATCAGCTGTTTGAAGAGGAGGCGCGCGCCGTATCAGCGCTGCCTCCTCTTCTTTCTTTACCTGCTCGCCGTAACATCAGTAGTGGTGAGCAGGCCCGCAGGCGTAATTGCACCCAAGCCTTCCCATTCATTTAAAGTGTATAGGAACGAGCCGTCCCATTGAAATGAATGGGGTGGCTTAGGTGTAAGTGCACCTGCTGACAGCTACTGATGTTACGGCGAGCAGGTAAACAATGCTGCGCTGCCTCCTCTTCAAACAGCTGATCGGCGGGGGTTCCGAGTGTCGGACCCCCGCCGATCTGATATTGATCACCTATCCTGTGGATAGGTCATCAATAAATATAACTCAGAAAACCTCTTTAATAGGTATGGAAATAAGTCAGTTGGCAAATTTTACTGGTGTACCACTCGATAACCCTTCTGCTGCGTATTTTTTGGCTTGAGATCATGGGACAAAGACCAAGGAAGATTCTTCACCGGGTATGACGTAGTCCAAAATGGGGAGGTAGTGATACAGAAACCACTCCCTTCTAATTGCTTGACACAAGGGGTGGAGCTGAAAGCAATCACTGCAGCATGTAATCTGGGTAAGGGCTCATACACACGTCCGTTGCCCGACTGTGGCTGTATTGCTGCCCACATACTGCGGGTCCGCAATATATGGACACCGGCCTTGTGCACCCCACATCACGGATCGCGGACCCATTCACTTGAATGGATCCGCAATCCTGGAGATGCAGAACGGAGGCATAGATCGGAACCCCACGAAAGCACTACAGAGTGCTTCCGTGGTGTTTCTGCCTGTGTCTCCGTACGGCAAAAAAGTTGTGCATGCACTACTTTTTTGCAGTGCGGACTGTGGGATGCGGATCGCAGACCCAATTCAAGAGAATGGGTCCACGATCCGAATGCGGCAGCCCCACGGTCAGTGCACATGCATTGTGGACTGCAAATTGCGGTCCATAGCACGGGCACTGCCGGCACACGTTCATGTGCATGAGTCCTTAGGGGAAGAGATGAACATCCATACAGACTCGAAATATGCGTTGTAGCACATAAATTTGGAGCCATTTGGCAGAGACGCAGTTTGTTGAGCTCTGTAGGTAAGCCTATAAAGAATGCTGAGGCTGTATGACAGCTATTGGACTGATATTACATAAAAGAGCAGCCATGGTGAAGGTGTCAGCACACACCAGTGGGCAGAACCCCTGAAGCTCTGATGAATACATTGTCAGATAATGCGGCCAGAAAGGCAGCATTACTCCCCTTGACGGCATCTGCCCCATCGGCAATGCCAGCAGAACCAGACATCACCTCACAAGGCAAAGGTGTGGATGGAGAGAGGTGCCATACAAGGAGAAGGAGGATCCTGGCGTATACACAATAAGGTCTCCATGCCACTTTGTTTTCCATTATGGCCAACCTGTCCAAGTCTGTGGTCCATAACTTCAAGGGCCACAGTTACGTAACTAGTTTTCTCCAGGGTTTCAAAATGCGGATGAGAAAAATTTGCACAGAGATGCCTTACATGTGCAAGGCATAATCCTGGTAAGCCTACCCAAGTACCCAGGAAGAGCACCACAACATACCTCCCAACCGTCCCAGATCCAGCGGGACAGTCCTGGATTGCAGTGGCTGTCCTGCTGTCCCGGTACGGGGGAGCTATGTCCCGGTCTCTGGCAGCTGTCTCAGAGACAGTTGCCTGTTGCAAGAAGAAGCAGATAGCCGGAATCGGCTGCCTGCTTCTTTCATCCTCCGATTCCCCCCTTGCCACCCTTTAACCACCCCCCCCCCCCCACAGCTCTCTCCATACCTTCTGCCTCATGTCTGGGCGGGGGGCGGGGCCAGCCGGCCGTCAGTCAGCATTGGCCCCGCCCCCTCTAGACAAGAGAAGAAGATCTCCTGCTGGTGATTCTGCAGCTAGAAAAAAAGGTAAAACCAAATGTGGGTGCGCACACTCAATTGGAACGGAGTGGAAGGACAACGGGAGGTAAGTATAGATATAAACAATTTATTCAAATAAAAAATATCAATAAAAGATAACAATAAAAAATAATGATAATAAAGCCAAGTTGAATATAAAATGTCCCACAGGTATCATATATATACACAAGACCTCATGGAAATGGGGAGGTAAGAATCAGGCCAGTTCAATGATGGTAAACATGAGGTTGGGTCTATATTGAGACCGATCCACTGTGGTTAACATAGGGTTGGTGTACAAACACCTAGTGTCCAAGACGAGGAATTTCCACACTCCAAGGATAATTGTCAACTTACTTGTCCACGCCGTCCGGCCAGAGACCGTAATGCTCTTACCGGAGTGATATCAACTACCGTCCCCTGGCGTGGTCAGCGTGCGTAGTGAGCGCTCCCAGTTTCAGGGCAGCGAGTGACGTAGGTAGTCACGTGGACAACTCCGGTCACATGTTCTTGTCAAGTGACCGCTGTGGAAGGTCCTTAAAGGTCCTCAAGGCTTCTCCTATGTGCGGAAGCTTTCCGATATCTCGGTGGGTATAAGAGGGTAGTCACTTATTTCTTAATCAGCATCGGCTGGGGTCCGGACCCTCAAAAGTGACTCACACTCTATCCACTTCTCCTATCTCCTAGACGCGTTTCGGAGCCCAGGCTCCTTCATCAGTAGGTGTGGCTTTCCTTTCTCCTATCCCACCTTTTAAATCGTATGTTGACCAATCACGGAACAGTGTGGAAATTTTTAGTTTAGAATGAAAATCTGGTCCGGATAATAATAACATTCATTGGAACCGATGTATTTTCCATGCGGTTCTTATGCGTTTATCTGCATTTTTCACACATGTCATACTGTACACATAGCAAACAATACATTGGTAGGACCAAACGATCTCTGAAGAAGAGAATTTCTGAACATATTAGGAACATTAAAAATGGAGTAGAAACACACACAGTATCCAGACACTTTAAGAACTTTCACAACAAGGACCTTAGACATTTGTCCTTTACGGCTATTGAAACAGTGAAGCCCCATTGGAGAGAGGGGAACCATGTCTGCAGTATGTCCCGATCGGAATCGAAGCGAATATTTGAATTTGACACACTCATTCCATCGGGATTGAATGCTGATATGGAAATATTTGGGTTTCTTTAGTGGGGTGTCTTGGTAAGATGGGGTACCCATGCTGTTGTATTTGATGCATCATGGGTCCCCCTTTTCCCAAGATCCCCCACCCATTCTCCACACGCTCTATTTCCAAAGTTATATATATCTTCTGTATATTCTTTGCATGCCTCAATCCTCTTTATGCTACTCGGATTATATATATATATATATATATATTTTGTGATGTACTAGTTATGCTTTTAGGTGTACCAACTATGAGATGTGCCAATACAGTATGACATGTGTGAAAAATGCAGATAAACGCATAAGAACCGCATGGAAAATGCATCGGTTCCAATGAATGTTATTATTATCCGGTCCAGATTTTCATTCTAAACTAAAAATTTCCACACTGTTCCGTGATTGGTCAACATACGATTTAAAAGGTGGGATAGGAGAAAGGAAAGCCACACCTACTGATGAAGGAGCCTGGGCTCCGAAACGCATCTAGAAGATAGGAGAAGTGGATAGAGTGTGAGTCACTTTTGAGGGTCCGGACCCCAGCCGATGCTGATTAAGAAATAAGTGACTACCCTCTTATACCCACCGAGATATCGGAAAGCTTCCGCACATAGGAGAAGCCTTGAGGACCTTTAAGGACCTTCCACAGCGGTCACTTGACAAGAACATGTGACCGGAGTTGTCCACGTGACTACCTACGTCACTCGCTGCCCTGAAACTGGGAGCGCACGCTGACCACGCCGGGGGACGGTAGTTGATATCACTCCGGTAAAAGGATTACGGTCTCTGGCCGGACGGCGTGGACAAGTAAGTTGACAACTATCCTTGGAGTGTGGAAATTCCTTGTCTTGGACACTAGGTGTTTGTACACCAACCCTATGTTAACCACAGTGGATCGGTCTCAATATAGACCCAACCTCATGTTTACCATCATTGAACTGGCCTGATTCTTACCTCCCCATTTCCATGAGGTCTTGTGTATATATATGATACCTGTGGGACATTTTATATTCAGCTTGGTTTTATTATCATTATTTTTTATTGTTATCTTTTATTGATATTTTTTATTTGAATAAATTGTTTATATCTATACTTACCTCCCGTTGTCCTTCCACTCTGTTCCAATTGAGTGTGCGCACCCACATTTGGTTTTCTCTTTCATTAATGTCTGGATTGGGGTGGTCCAGTGGATGCTGCACCTCTGATTTGTCCCCTTTTTTCGTCTGTGAGCCTCCTATTAGCATTTTTTCAGAAAAAAAGGTAAGTATAAGGTTTTTATTTTTTTTTTTACTTTCTGTGAGGGGACTGCACTGTGTTTATTATCCCTGTACTGTGACATCACTGTGTTTATTATCCCTGTACTGTGACATCACTGTGTTTATTATCCCTGTACTGTGACATCACTGTGTTTAATATCCCTGTACGGTGACATTACTGTGTTTATTATCCCTGTACTGTGACATCACTGTGTTTATTATCTCTGTACTGTGACATCACTGTGTTTATTATCCCTGTACTGTGACATCACTGTGTTTATTATCCCTGTACTGTGACATCACTGTGTTTAATATCCCTGTACTGTGACATCACTGTGTTTATTATCCCTGTACGGTGACATCACTGTGTTTATTATCCCTGTACTGTGACATCACTGTGTTTATTATCCCTGTACTGTGACATCACTGTGTTTATTATACCTGTACTGTGACATCACTGTGTTTAATATCCCTGTACTGTGACATCACTGTGTTTATTATCCCTGTACTGTGACATCACTGTGTTTAATATCCCTGTACTGTGACATCACTGTGTTTATTATCACTGTACCGTGACATCACTGTGTTTATTATCCCTGTACCGTGACATCACTGTATTTATTATCCCTGTACGGTGACATCACTGTGTTTATTATGCCTGTACTGTGACATCACTGTATTTATTATCCCTGTACGGTGACATCACTGTGTTTATTATCCCTGTACGGTGACATCACTGTGTTTATTATGCGTGTACTGTGACATCACTGTATTTATTATGCCTGTACGGTGACATCACTGTGTTTATTATCCCTGTACTGTGACATCACTGTATTTATTATCCCTGTACTGTGACATCGCTGTGTTTATTATCCCTGTACTGTGACATCACTATGTTTATTATCCCTGTACTGTGACATTACTGTATTTATTATCCCTGTACAGTGACATCACTGTGTTTATTATCCCTGTACTGTGACATCACTGTATTTATTATCCCTGTACGGTGACATCATTGTGTTTATTATCCCTGTACTGTGACATCACTGTATTCATTATCCCTGTACGGTGACATCACTGTGTTTATAATCCCTGTACAGTGACATCACTGTATTTATTATCCCTGTACGGTGACATTACTGTGTGTATTATCTCTGTATGGTGACATCACTGTGTTTATTATTCCTGTACGGTGACATCACTGTGTGTATTATCTCTGTACTGTGACATCACTGTATTTATTATCCCTATACGGTGACATCACTGTGTTTATTATCCCCGTACAGTAAGGGGACTGGGTGATTAGCTTATAGTGGGTGGAGGGGCGTGGCCTAGTGCTGAAAAAATTAGCCGCACAATATGTCCCTCTTTGTCTCTTTACAAAGTTGGGAGGTATGCCACAAGACCAGATTACCAGTTTCAGGTGGACTACATACAGCTACAGCTCAGGTGGGTAATTACGAGTATGTCTTAGTCTGAGTAGACTTCTCTGGATGGCCTGAAGCCTGGCCGGTAACACATACTACTTCAAAAGACACCGCTCAGAAACTGCTCAAGGAAGTAGTGTGCAGATATGGGGCTCCAAAAGTAATAGAAATTGACCGGGGATACACTTCATAGGGGAAATCATGAAAGCAATGACAGAGGCCTTAGGCATCCAACAAGCATTACATGTTTCATACCACCCACAAAACTCAGGAAAAATCGTAAGAACGAATGGCACGCTTAAATTCAAAAGCCATGGAGGACACAGAGAAGAATTAGGTTGACTGCTTACATGTAGCCTTGTTCTCAATCAGATACACTCCGAGTAGGAAAAATTGGTTGGCCCCTTAGGAAATCCTCTTTGGGTCTGCCTCTCGTACTGGTCTGTATTTTCCCTAAGTATTGGCCATGAAACACAGTTCATTGTCAGAGTATGTGCAGGCCCCACAGGCACAATTAAATAAGGTACATTCCAGATCCCACTGGTCTTGAAGGTTGCCACTCTTTGGAACCAGGAGACTGGGTGGTCCTGAGAAGACACGTCAGGAAAAACCTCAACCCCTAATTTATGAACCCTTCCAAGTCCTCTTCACAATTGCCACTACAGTAAACAGATTGGGTCCATGCATTTCAAGAAAGTTTTGAATGTTGAGACTGGAAGAAATGATGCTTCTCATTCCCTTGTGTAGCTATTGATCTTCGTGCAAAGAATATATGGACTCTTAATAAGATGCTGAAGGAGGACTGGATGACCCAACAAGCAAGATCTCCCCCTAGAAAGATCCAGGATAAGACTGTGATGTGTAATTGTGATGTAATTTGCAGGATCCTCAGGAGGGAGTCAGGTGAAGAGGTAGCAACTCCTGGATGTGTGATTAGCACATGTCAATGTACCTCCTGAGCAATACCTGAAATTATTCACAAAAGGGGGTATTTGTGAGAAAAAAACATAAAGGTGTCCATTTTGTATATGTATTCATGTTATATCTATGCATAACCTGCACTTAGATAGGAGGGGGATTTAGCCTTGGAAGGCAGGAGTACAAATTCCATAGTGGGCCCCTAATCTATCCAGGCTGACCATTCATTTTCTTATCTCAAATCAAACATGGTAACTCACAGCCTGTCTACACTAGGACACTTTTATTGCATTTGTCTCTCTATAAATACATACACTGCTCAATACAATAAAGAAGGGGCATTACAAGGAACACATCTTGTATGTGTCTAGGTGTCATGACCTTGAGCCGGCTTCCTCAACTTCAGAACTATTAGGACACCGCATCACATCAGAAGGTCGGTTTGTGACAACACTGGAGTACCCTGAGGAAACCCACACAAACAGAGGAAGAACATACAAACCCCATGCAGATGTTGTCCTTGGTCAGATTCTAGCTAACCACTGAGCCACTGTGCTGACCATAGTATGCACACAGAGTACTGATATGTAAGGTACAAGGTTTAAAAGATTAAATGGGTACAGGTATATTAGTAGAAGCACACATAAAGAGGGCACATACAGGAGGCACTATGCATAAAGAGGGCACATATAAAAGGTGATATGCATAAAGGGGGCACATGTAAGAGGTGCTATACATAAAGTGGGCACATATAAGAGGCACTATGCATAAAGGGGCACATATAAAATGTGCTATACATAAAGAGGGCTCATATAAGAAACACTATACATAAAGGGCACATATAAGAGGAAGTATACATAAATGGGGCACATATAAAAGGCTATATACATAAAGGGGGCACATATAAGAGTTACTATACATAAAGGGGGCACATATAAGAGGCACTATTCATAAAGGGCACATATAAGAAGCTCTATGGATAAAGGGGGCAAATATAAGAGGCGCTATGCATAAAGGGGGCATATATGAGAGTATCTATACATGAAGGGGGCACATATAAGGTGCTATACATAAAGTGGGCACATATAAGAGGCACTATACATGAAGGGGGCACATATAAGAGGCACTATACATAAAGGGGGCACATATAAGAGGCACTATACATAAAGGGGGCACATATACCGTAAGAGGTACTATACATAAAGGGCACATACAGGTGGCACATATAAGAGATACTTTACATACAGGGGGCACATAAAAGAGCTGCTATACATAAAAGGGACACCAAGCATGTGGCACTATATACAGAGGGCACAGAGTGTGTGGCACTACCATTGGGGGCCCTGTGTGTGGCACTAATACTGATATTATATTCACGGCACATCATGTGGCACTTTGAGGAGTTTGCGTTAGTATGCAGGATGCCAACGTGTCGGTAAAACAAGAAGCTGAAGATATCTTCTCGGCAAAATCTGCAGAGCCGAACTGTGGCTGGGAGATGTCATCATGGTAGCCTGAACCAGATAGAGAAGAACTCAGGAGGAGACATCACCTGTAAGGCTACTTTCACACTTGTGTTTACAGGATCCGTTTGTGAGATTCGTCACAGGCTCTCACAAATGGTCCTGAACTGATCAGTTTTTCCCTAATGCATTCTGAAAGGAAAAGGATCCGTTCAGAATGCATCAGTTTGCTTCAGTTCAGTCTCCATTCCGTTTTGGAGGCGGACACTAAAACACTGCTTGCAGCCAAGATGAATCCGTCATGATTCACAATGTAAGTCAATGAGGACGGATCCGTTTTGTCTGACACAACAGAAAACGGATCCGTCCTCCATTGACTTTCAATGGAGTTCATGACGGATCCGTCTTGGCAATGTAAAAGATAATACAAACGGATCCGTTCAGAACGGATGCAGACGGTTGTATTATCATGACGGATCCGTTAGTGAGAGCCTGGACGGATCTCACAAACGGATCCTGCAAACGCAAGTGTGAAAGTTACCTTAGCTAAAAAGGGGTACAATGCTCACTGCTAGAGATGAGCGAATCGAAGCTGACGAAGTAGAATTTGTTACGAATTTACGAATTTCATGGAAAATTTGATTCGCAACAAAGCGAATGTCATGGTTCGTAGTAACAAATCTTTTTTTTTTCCTAAAATGGCCGCAAGCACATGGCATGACATTAGGGAAGGATTTCTGGGACAAAGAAGTAAACACCCACAATGCGATCACATGCAGACATGTAGCCAATTAGCTGCCAGCCAGGTCCTGTGATGATCAGTTTTTCCCTAATGCATTCTGAATGGAAAAGGATCCGTTCAGAATGCTTCAGTTTGCTTCAGTTCAGTCTCCATTCCGTTTTGGAGGCAGACACTAAAACGCTGCTTGCAGCCAAGATGAATCCGTCATGACTCACAATGTAAGTCAATGAGGATGGATCCGTTTTGTCTGACACAACAGAAAACGGATCCGTCCTCCATTGACTTTCAATGGAGTTCATGACGGATCCGTCTTGGCAATGTAAAAGATAATACAAACGGACGTTTGTATTATCATGACAGATCCGTTCGTGAGAGCCTGGAAGGATCTCACAAACGGATCCTGCAAACGCAAGTGTGAAAGTAGCCTACGTCATGTCAATGGAAATGATTATTCTGCTACTGACTGTGTATGATGAGTGCTGTAGTCATCTGGATGATCTACAAGGGTCACATTAAATGGTAATTTAACCTGATTATTTGTTTAATGTCACTTACAGTTTGTGTTATGTGACTTTCCTGTATTGCACGGCACACTTAGAGCTTCTGTTTTGTTTTTTTTAGATTGCTGACTTCTGACATCTCCGGCAGCAGCTGTAAGTGTGCTAAATAGAGATGAGCGAACGTGCTCGTAATGAGCACTGTAGTGCTCGGCTCCCCTGTGCTCGCATGGGCGCAGGCAGCCGCTTCCGTCCTCCTCACCCGACGGAAGCGGCTGCCTGCGCCCATGCGAGCGCAGGGGACCCGAGCGGTACAGTGCTCGTTACGAGCACGTTCGCTCATCTCTAGTGCTAAAATAACAAAAAGAATTTATACCTCTTTTCTTCCTGCCACTTCCAGTGTTGCGTTCCGGTGCTCCGCACCAGTGTTTATTTTCCTGGCTGCAGCAATGTCATTCCTTATACTGCTGAGTGATTGGCTATTGGTATGTACAGAATGTCAGCACTGCAACCAGGAAGTGGACTTCAGTGGCAGGTAAGATTGGAACGTGATGCTGGAAGCACCAGGAGTGAATTTAACCACTTTAGAACGTCCATGCAGAGATTGCAGCTGCGCGCTAATCGTGCAGCTGCTTAGTGGGGGGGCCTACTGTCAGTGACAGCAGGGAACCTGATAAGAAGGCAGTGACCATTCCTCTGGATCACTGCCTTCTAGATTGCTTAATACACAGCGGTGAGGAGCACTGTGTATACAGCTAAGAAAGCGAAATGCTGCTACCTTTTTCCAGCCCTGGCGGTCATGTGACTGCCGGGGCCAAGGGAGTGCAAGAGCTGTCGAGTGTTCCTGAGACCGTGATCAGCCCTGCAGTGAGGCTGTACAAACTTAAAGGGGTTGTCCGGGTTCAGAGCTGAACCCGGACATACCTTTAAATTCACCCAGGCAGCCCGCCTGAACAGGGCATCGGAGCATCTCATGCTCCGATGCCCTCCTTTGCCCTGCGCTAATTAGTGCAGGGCAAAGGCATTTAGCCCGGTTCCGGTGACGTACCGGGCTCTGCCAGGCGGAGGCTTCCGCCCGGCAGTGAACCCAGTGACGTCACCAGCGCTGATGGGCGGGCTTTAGCGCTGCCCTACCCAGTAAAACAGCGCTAAAGCCGGCCCATTACAGCCGGTGAAGTCACCGAACTCACTGCAGTGTGTTATATAAACAAAAGAGCCCTTGCCCTGCGCGATCCAGCGCAGGGCAAGGGAGGGCATCGGAGCATGAGATGCGCCGATGCCCTGTTCAGGCGGGCTGCCTGGGTGAATATAAGGGTATGTCCGGGTTCAGCTCTGAACCCGGACAACCCCTTTAACAATAAAAATAATAGACATATTGGGTATTGCCAAGTCCGTAACAACCTGCTCTATAAAAATATCACATGATTTGCCCCTTCAGGTGAATGCTGTAAAAAAAAATGTCAAAACAGCCATTTTTTCCACAAAAAGTGTAATACCAAGCGATCAAAAAGGCTTATGTACCCCAAAATGGTACCAATGAAAATGTCACCTCATCCCTCAAAAAATGAGTCCCCACATAAGACAATAACTCAAAAAATAAAAACCAATGGCTCCCACAAACCAATCCATCAAAATCTGTGCTGCAAAATCCATATGGTGCTCTTTCTGTTCTGAGTTCTGCCATGTGCCCCCACAGCAGTTTACCACCACATATGGGGTGTTGCCATATTCAGGAGAAAATGGGGAACAAATTATGGGGTGCTTTTCTCCTGTAACCCCTTGTGAAAATGAAAAATTTGGGGCTAAAGCAACATTTTATTGGAAAAAATGAAACTTTTCATTTTCACAGCCAAGTGTTTCCAAATTCCGTAAAATGCTTAGGGGGTCAAAGTGGTCAGTACCCCCCTTAATATATTCTTTGAAGAGTGTAGTTTCCAAAATCGGGTCACTTTTCGAGAGTTTCCACTCTAGGGGTACGTCAGGGTCTCTCAATTACAAAATGGTGCCTAAAAACCATTCTAGCAAAATCTGCCTCCAAAATCTGTATGGCGCTCCTTTCCTTCTGACCACTGCCACGTGCCCATAGAGCAGTTTACCACCACATATGGGGTATTTCTGTAAACTACAGAATCAGAGTAATGTATATTGAGGTTTAGTTTGCTGTTAGCCCTTGTTGTGTTGCAAGAAAAAAAATTGATTAACATGAAAAACCTGCTTAACAAATGAAATTTACCTTTAATTTTTGTGGAACACCTAAACGGTTAACAAAGTTTGTAACTTCAGTTTTGAGTAATTTAAGGGCTGTAGTTTCTAAAATAGGGTAATTTATGGGTGGTTTCCATTACGTAAGCCCCTCAAAATCACTTTATATCTGAATTGGTGTTTAAAAAATTGTTTTGGAAATTTTGTTGAAAATTTGAAAAATGGCTTCTAAACTTCCTTCTTCCTGTCTTCTAACGCCCTAAAAAAGTAAAATGACATTTACAAAATGATGCCAACATAAAGTAGACATATGGAGAATGATGACTGATAAATAAACTGATTAAGGCCTCTTTCACACGAACATTGTTTTTGCGGGCTCCGATCCGCATTTTTCACATGAAAAATGCAGACCCATTCATTTCTATGGGCCCGCAAAAAATGCGGACAGCACACCGTGTGCTGTCCGCATCCGTTGCTCCTTTCCGTAGCCCGCAAAAAAAATAAAGCATGTCCTATTCTTGTCCGTATTACGGACAAGAATAGTACTGTTCTATTAGGGGCCAGCTGTTCCATTCCGCAAAATACTGCCATCCGTTGTTTTTGCGGCTCCGCAATTTGCGGACCGCAAAACACAACGTTCGTGTGAAAGAGGCCTTAAATAAAGGAAAAATATATTGACTCAAATTTACCACTGTCATGAAGTACAATGTGTCACGAGAAAACAATCTCAGAATGGCTTGGATAAGTAAAAGTGTTCCAAAGTTATTACCACATAAAGTGACACATGTCAGATTTGCAAAAAATGGCCTGGGCAGGAAGGTGAAAACTGGCCTGGGATTGAAAGGGTTAAGAGGCATTCCATTTTGATCCGTCATAATAGAAGTCTATGGGTAAGCATAATGGATCCGTCTGGTTTCCATTATGCAGAACGGGAAACAAAGTCCTGTCAACTTTGTAATGTTAAATGTCCCCCAGAGGATATGTATGACCTTATGGGGGACACAAAGTGTAAAATAAATAAATAAATAAAAAAGCTTTTTATAAAAAAAAAAAAGCTTTACATGTTAAAAAGCGCCCTTTTCCCCAATTACATCATTTGAAAATTGTTAAATATGTAAAAAAAATAAAGAAAAATAGATATATTTGGTATCACCACATCTGTAACAACAGAGTGTTGAGGTGACAGCAGCATCAGAAGACCACAGAGTGGCCTAGTGACAGAGTGTTGAGGTGGCAGCAGCATCAAAAGACCACAGAGTGCTGAGGTGGCAGCAGCATGAGGAGACCACAGGGTGTTGAGTTGGCAGCAGCAAAAGGAGGCCACAGAGTGGTGAGGTGGCAGCAGCATCAGGAGACCACAGAGTAGTGAGGTGACAGAAGCATGAGGAGACCACAGAGTGGGCCAGTGACAGAGTACGGAGGTGGGTGGCAATACTAGTACCGGGTGAAGATGGTGGGTGGCAGATGGAGCACCTGGCAGCAGGGTGGCAGCATCAGAGTAGTAGCTGAAGCAGGTAGCCAGAAGAAACGGGTCTCTTTTGTCAAGGTTTGGATGAGGCACCATGCATGATCTAATTTGATGCATCAGGCATTGGTTATGTGGAAATCCTGGCTGATCCACGACTGATTCATCTTGACAAAGGTCAGTCTCTCCTTATTTAGGGTGGCCAGGCAAGTTCCCCTTGGGGTAACTATGGCCCCCGCCGCACTAAACACATGCTCTGATGCCACACTACTGGCTGGGCAGGAAAGCTTTTCCAGGGCAAACTCTGCCAGTTTCGGTCACAAATCCAGTTCGGCTGGCCAGTGGATCTTCAATGTGGGGTGGCAGGGTGCTGTCCAAGTATGCCACCACCTGCTAGTTCAGGTTCTGCTCCATGTCTACGTGCTGGTGAGTAGTTTCTTCACTGGGCGGGTGAAGAAAGCTCAAACCTGCGAGAGGATGGACGATGGCGTTACAGCTTCACACGTCGGCGCTGCCGTGCACTTTGGCAGACACCGACAGGCTCAAGGACTGGCCCACCTTCTGTTCTACATATGTGCGCAGGGCTGGCACTGCCTTTTTCGCAACGAAATGACGGCTTGGGACTCTTCATCTTGGCTTGACACAAGCTATCAGTTCTATGAAAGGTACAGAGTCCACCACTTGGAAAGGGAGGGACTGCAGTACCAGCTACTTGGTCAGGAGGACGTTTAACTTCTGCACAATTGGATGAGTGCACGCATACTGTTGTCTCTGGGCAACCACCTCTGGGATCGATTGCTGAAGATATGACTGACGGGGAGGAGGAGGAGCAGGAGCATCTGGACCAGTAGATGATGGGAAGGACAGACAGCTCCCTTCGGCTGAGGTGGTGCAGCCTTGACTTGCAGAAAAGGGGTGCAGCTGTTGCTGCAGCAGGCTGGACCACCACATCGGAGCCACGGTTTTCCCAGGCCACTTTATGGTGATGCTGCATGTGTTGACTCAGGGCCATGGTGCCAACATTGGCACCCTGGGCACGCTTCACCTTCTGCCCACAAATTCGGCAAATGGCCATGTTCACCTCCTCTGGTGGCTTAACAAAAAACTGCCACAACGCCGAGTATGGCTGCCTCACATGCAAGCTGCCACCCTCTTCTCCTGATGATGATGAAGCCCCTTCGTCACTCAGTTCCCAAGTGCGATCGGTTTCATTATCATCCACTACTGTCTGCATGTCACTGATGTCCCCCTCAACGGTCTCAGAGCCAGGAGCCTTACCACTCGCAACACCAGCTCCCAAGCGACATCATCACTACTTGCCTGCCTAACGGAAGAAGTGGCGGGTCTCTTCTCCAGATCTTGGCTGGGCAGTAGCTGCTGACAGTCCTCTAGTAGCTCATCCTCACTGAAAAGTGGACCCAAGCCTATGGCATATAATACTTCTCTAGCTAAATGAACAGAAAAGGACAGAGGCAGGTTGAGGACAGGTGAGGGCACAGGGCCAGCTCCCGGGCCATGCCAACTAAGCGTTGTGTCTCGAGAACCCACTGACTCTTGGATGGGGATGTCTGATGTCACTTGCGATGAAGTAGAAGACCAAGTCAACCATTCAAGCACCGCTGGGTTGATGGTCAAGACACGACTGCTAGCTGACACTGGGAGCTCAGGCCACGCCCCCTTATTTCGCTGCTATTTGTGCCCATGCCAGAAACATTTGGGCCACTGCCCATTCCGTTTGAAGGGCCTGTCACTTGTCTGTCTGACATACTGTTAGATAAAATAATTAAATTAAAAGGATATTAATACACCCCAAAAAAAGCTGTAGTAACTACAACGCAGAACGGCAAATAAGACGTACTTGTTTTTTCAACTAATACACCCCCAAAAAAGATGTAGAACAATGTAACTGCACCGCAGAACGGCAAATAAGATGTTCTTTTAATTACAGACTTTTTATACTATTAATACACCCCAAAAAAGGCTGTAGTACAATGTAACTGCA
This sequence comes from Rhinella marina, assembly GCA_900303285.1. Lineage (NCBI taxonomy): Eukaryota > Metazoa > Chordata > Amphibia > Anura > Bufonidae > Rhinella > Rhinella marina. Next base: position 32,243 of record ONZH01017858.1, read on the forward strand.
CAGCAGAACAGCAAATAAGACGTCCTTTTTGAGAGAATCAATCTAATAATTGCTTGTTATAGTTCCCTAGGAGAACTATTAAAAAGAGTAAAAAAAAACAAAAACTTTTTTTTAACTATAAAAAAAGCAAAATATAAAAATTCAAATTATCTTTCCACAAAATAAAAATACATAAACAGAAAAATAAACGTCATGGAAATCGCCGTGTGCGAAAAATGCCTGTACTAGTAAAATATGAAAATAGAAAAAAGTCAAACTGGCTGATTCGCCATTTTTTTGTCACTTTACCTCCCACAAAAAAATTAATAAAAAGTCATACACACCGCAAAATGGTATCAATGAAAAGTACAGATCGCCCCACAAAAAACGAGCCCTTACACCACTCCATACACATAAAATAAAAAAGTTATGAGGGTCAGAATATGGCAATGCAAAGAGAAAATGCTTTTTTTCCCAAAGTTTTTATTTCTTTTCAGTATTAAAACCCCCCAAAATATACATATGTGATATTGTTGTAATCGTACTAACCCAGAGAATGAAAGTAACAGGTCAATTTTACCACATAGAAAATGTGAACTGTACTGTGGCAGAATTGTTTGTTTTTTTTTACTCCATTTGGATTTTTTTAACTGTTTCCCACTACATTTTATGCAACTGTAAATGATGACATTAGAAAGTACAACTTGTAAAAAACAAGTCCTCATACGGCTATGTGATTGGAAAAATACAAAAGTTTGGGCTGTGGGAAGGCTGGGAGTAGAAAACAAAAATGGAAAATCGCCTGGTCATTAAGGTGGTGGTGGTTGGGTATTTGAATTTTGAATTGTTTTTTTAGACTTCTTTAAATATTTTTTGGGCTGCAATTCTTAGTCCTCTTGAACTTTTAGAACTTGAACATGCGATCTGAAGGCTTGTCCTATAAACTGAAATAGAATTCTACTGTAGTTTGTGGGAATCTGAGAGGTTGTATGAGAAGCCGTGCCTTGGTCGCAACTTTTCAGGCAGTTAGCCATGGCAGGTTGTCATCGCAACCGATCAGAGCCCCGCAATTTCACTGTGGGCGCCAGTTGGAGGACAGAGGGAACCTTGTCCCTCTGTCTAACTCCACAGATGCTGCTGTTTCTATTGACCGCATGATCTGAGGGGTTTAATGACCAGGATCAACCACTGCCAATGGGTGCCTGCCGTACATATACAGCTGGCACCTGCCATGTATGGATCGAGTGTGTATGGCATAATGCATTAAAGGGTTAAACCAGGCATATCTCATGGCAAGGGTGGATCATGGTGTCTAAAATAAGCTCTTTCTCTCTGCAATCAGTATTAATGATGCAGATAAATTGGTATTTTAATTATGTGTTAATGTGGTGTTTGGAGCACCAAGGGGATGGACTAACCTCTCACTTTATCTCCACCTTTCCATGTTTTTACTCCCCTTCATTGAAATTGGTCCTGGCATCTTCACTGCTCTGATACTAAGTTTCGTCCCAGTATTAGGGAGTATGTGTACTGCCATGCAGGTCTTGTAAACAACAATGCTAAGCTGCCATGTTCTTATATTTTACAGGATAATATATCTGCCAGTAATGTGGGGTCATTTAAAGGGTTGTCTGAGATTTTCATATTGATGGCCTATCCTCAGGAAATCAAAATGTGATCAGTGGAGGTCAGACTCTTCCTAGGTCAGTGACGTCCCTTTTATCAGTAACATGGCTTAGTTACTGCTCGAGCGAATGAGGCTGAGCTACAATACTACGCACATCCGCTAACCGACTACTGGATTGAGTTTGCGACTTTTTTTTGTAACTTTGAAAAAAAAGTCTCAGTGATAAGGCTAGGGCTACATGATACACTGGTAGTGTGACAGCTGTCCTGACCAGGATTGCAAAGTAGCACTGATCCAATAGAAATTAAAGAGATCACTGCGTGAGTCACTGCAATCCCATTCATTTCTATTGGATCACCGCTACTCTGCAATCCTGGTCAGGACAGCTGTCACACGACCAGTGTAGCGTGTAACTGTAGCCTTAATCTGGTGTGAATCTCTTTAACATGACCACACCCACTTTTCTACCCAACTAAAATGAGTGGTGTAAAATGTAAGAAGGCACAAAATGCGCAAGTAACATCAAAAGTCGCAAAGCCCTATTTTGCAACTTTTTGAAGCTATTATTCTGGAGTAAAGGATTTGATAAATTCCCCTTCGTTTTCCAATGAATTGATCGAGTTTGGGAACAAAGAAAACAACACTCACAAACTAAATGAAAATTACTGATTGATTTATTTGCAAATTGAATACAACAAATGAGTATAAATGATCACAGAATGTAGAAGTTCAAGTAATCACCTAGTTTCGATGATCCTGGGATGCCCTTCAGTCAGAGTGGTGTAATCTGGAGATGCTGCAGTGCCAGATAAGCCACCGCAACTCCTGTATCTATATGATTTCTAGTTTTCAGTTTTGTACAGTATCTACAGTGATCCCTCTAGTTACAATATTGATTCCAGCGCAACCATTGTAAATTGAAACCACTGTAACTTGAGTCCATACTGTAACTGATAATTGGTTCCAAAACCAAAAATGGCACACCCAAACAAGAAAAAGAATGAGATTTTGAGAAAAATAAGCAGATAACTGAGACAGGTAAAGGGAGTCCTTACATATAACAGTCTGGAATAGATGCTGGGGACTGTAAGTGACTTTCTATGGTTCAGGAGCTTTTTCAGTCATACTCACATGCACCAGAAAAATAAAATAAAGCCACAGCTCACCTAGTGTCCAAAGGAGCAGCTCATCCGAGCACAGACAGGGGGCAGTACAGGACATGTAGTATCGCAGAGGTGTTTTACCAGAGAAGTGGCCTTGATTGATGGGATCTGAGTCAGAGGCATTGTACGTATGTTAAGTCTGGTTTCAACTTATGGTGGACCAGAAAAGACCATTTTTTGTTGAAAATATTGTATCCTAAAGGATCACTTGTAAGTGGTCTCTAAACCTTCTAGAATAAATCAATCCTCTTTCCCTTATTTGCCCACAGCAAAGAAACCCTCATTGCTATTATATTTATAACTTGCTCGCGGCTTAGTTTCCTTTCCTTTCCTAGTTTTCCTTTTCTTAGTGTGAACAGGTATATAGTGTCAAAACTCATTTACATGGGTGGAACAGCGGGAAAAAGCAACAGGCAAGAGTGAATTAAACTGAAATAATAAATGCAGATTCATACAAACTTAAAGAGGTTTAAAAGCTTACAGCTAGGGGTACTATAACAGATACCACCATGGACAATCAATGTGGAAGTCTGTGGTGCAGATTTGTTGTGTCGAGATCTGTGGCACAAATATACCAGAATTCAGATCTAACATTGTGTAAACCCCAAGAATGGGAGTCTTTCAAACTAAGTGAAGTAAGTCCTCATGCACATGGCCGTGTCCATTTTGTGGTCCTCAATCAGCTGATCCGCAAAATACAAATGCTTTCTGTGTGCCGTCCACATTTTTTTGTGACTTATCCACCTCAACAGGCCCATGGTCCTCATTTTGCAGAGAGATCTTTTTGTGTTTTGTGGGACAGATGTAAGGATGTGGGAAGCACACAGATGATCCATGTGCTTTTCTCATCTATATGTCCATTCCACAAAAAGATATAACATGTCCTAGAACAAAAATGCGTACCATGGATCCATTCAAGCAATTTGCGGACCGCAAAATACATACTGCCAGGTGCATGAGCCCTTAGGCATCAAAATTTATAGGATGCGTCCACGGTGATTATCTGGTGTTTTTAAAATTCTTCGTGAAAGGGAAAATCATGGTGTTCTATCCAGCTGAAATACAAAAAATATACATTAAATGAATATAAATAAGAAAGAAAAAAATTAATATAAAAATGGAAAAAAAAGTTGCGAAAGACACTTACGATTTCAGACTCAGGTAACGCAAGTGTTTATTGACTCCATCAAGAGCTTTCATGTCTTTCTCACATAATTCAAAGTCAAAAACCTGTGAGAAAAAAGTGAAACGCAATTTAAATCTTAAATATTAATTTTAATGAGTAAAAAATAAATTACATTAAGAGTCTGCCTATGGTGTCCCAAAATTGATCCAAGCTAGATATAAGTGAATTTCTTGACATTTGTTTTGCGTCTGACATGGCGAAAAATTTAGATTTGAACCTGATTCGACTCTACACATGCTTCAATTGCTATATAACACCAACTTATCTTCTTTTCATGAAAAGATGTTCCAAAGATTCAAAAAATTGTCTTTTGTCAAGGGCAGATGGTGTTTAAACACACACAGTGTTATGGGAAAAAGACAGTGGCTTGTTAGGACCAAGCCTCCAAAAATTATTCATCAGTGGGGGCAGATCCCTGTTCATAAACACACACATTAATGTTAGAAGAAACAGTGGCTCGTTCTGCACCAAAAATTATGTATGTTATAATTATTGCCTGTATTTATACACGCAGAAGGCAACGGCATGATGGCAGAAGCAGCCATATGGTACCGAACATGATGGTATTCATCTGCCTCAACCGGAGGAGTGTGAAAATCATTACAGAGCCATGTCTTGTTCAGGTAGGACTGAACCTTAGTGTTGAAGTGATTTGCCTCAGCCTGGCACAGCACATTCAAAATATGGTACTCTCCAGCTGCAGCTTCTACTGCTTGTGATATCAGAGTTGGCAGGAGGTGGGTGACTCTGCGGGGAGTGGAGAAGGGTCTCGGACACATGGGTGGCAGGTTTCTGCTCACTAAACGAATCAGCAAGCATTAGTACACAGTGTTCTAAGAAAGCAAGCATAGAGCTCACCATTCTGGCCAGCATAAGTGATCATGATAATCACAAGTGCACTGTACTGCACGTGGATACAATGGAGATAGGGAAAAGGAGAACACTTGTTGTGATAGCTGGTGGCCAATTCTGCTTTCCTACAGTAGCTGGTGATGTTCCTTCTTTTAGTTCTATCCAGCCATGTTTTGTGTTCGAACACCCATGGCAATGGTTTTGCCTTCTGGGACTGTGGAGACAAACTGCCAGGAGGAAGATACTCACACACTCCACACAGAACTAGTAGCAGCAGAGGGTGACTTAATTCTGGCATGTTTTGAGTTTGTGCCCACAGTATCAGCAGCATCACCAGTTCCCGAGCTGACCATAATAGAAGCAGGTATGGCCCTGGCAGTTTTTTGGGAGGTTCTGGCTGCATGTTGCCACTGCTTTTTATTGCTGCCGCTGCTACTAGCCTCTTCCTCTGATGTTACTTCCTCAGCACCATGATCCAGCTCCTAGTCATTGTGGGCTGCATGGCCTCCTTCCCAATTTTCTGCTTTATATTTCACTGTTGCTACCATTGCCTCTACCACTACCACTGTGGCTTTGGGTGCCACTATTACCACCACCTCCACCAACACAGTTATGCATTGGGTTCCCGTCTCCCCCTGAACCTCCCCATGATAGTCCAAACACTGACAGTTCTCTAACAACTCATCAACAGGGATATTCTCTTGACTATCTTCCGTAGAGCGTGGTAGGGTTTTGTTGCTTCTTCTAAGGAAAAAAGTAGGCACCCCACTAGGAGGGGAGAGTGATAACAGACATGATGCAACTAAAGGCTACTCTGGGGTTGCAAGGAGGATTGCTGTGACCCCTGATGCAGTAATACTGGCCCTTCACTAAAACTCAGGTGTGACAATGCAACTTTTTGCATTGATAATAAACATCTTGTGAACACCTTCACTCACATGGTTTTAATTTGCATTACTGATGCGAAATGTGTTTGCTGTTGTATCTACCTGTTATTTTGCAGCAATGTACCACTTGTTAACACGGCTATAACTTACTAAGTTCCCTAATGAAATATGGTTAATTGGTTTCTAGAAGAGGGCAATTCCTCAGTGCTTGCAAGTATGCAATTGTATGGAAGTGTGGAAAAAATGTCTGTTTTTGCAGGAAATCTATAGTGTAGCACTAGTTGTCAGAAGCTGAGTTGACAGTAGCCTACCAGTAAATACACATGATAGTGACCACTTCTCACTCCCTCACTCTCTTTTCCTGATTGCAACCCTTAATATGCCCCAAATATATTTGAAAATTCATTATATTAGATTATACTGTCCCTTATCACAATTTATCAGTGGCTTATGTCTGCTGTTTGTCATACAGAGCCACAGCACAACATCCTTCCAGGTTGCAATTACAATGCAGAATGCCCATTTCCCCATAGCCCCTGATTGGCTAATCCAGGCTGCCTGTCAGCCTTTGAGCCAATCAGGACAAGTCCTCCCTCCCACTCTCTCCCAGTGTATTGTGTGACCATAACTCTTCTTCCTCCGGTGTGATGTTACCCACCAACATGGACATTAAAATAGCTCTGTGCGCTGTTTTATGGCATTTGTCCAAAATGAATAAAAAAATAATTGGATTTTTTTTTTGTTGGACGAATTTGTAATGAATCCGGTTAGTTTAGATTCAATTCCCTGATCCTTAGTCCAAACTTAAACATAGCAAAAACATAAAAAGCAAGTAGATATTTGGTATTCAATCAATATTTTAGAATGAAGGCAGGTAAAAACATAGAAATAAGCTGTGATCTGCTGGCCAGAATTAGCCACATCCATAAAGGGTTTGTCCATCCTTATCCTCATTTTTTAACTGGTCCCAGAAGTATGTTGTACCTAATGAAAAATTCATACTCACCTGCTCCCTAGCACTCCTTTCTGGTGCCCTGGCCCTGTTTCTTAATCACTTGGTCCCTGGTCTGTAAGGCCCTATTCAGACGGCCGTATTATTGCGGGTCCACATTATTGCGGACCCGCAACATTACGGGGGCCGCCCGGCGTGTCTTCCGCACGCTCGGAACGCACGCCGGGCGGCCCCATTCAAAATGCCTATACTTGTCAGTGCGTGCGGACAAGTATAGGACATGCTTCTTTGGAGCCGCGTCACGTTGCCACTATCCGGACGTTTACAGGCGTGGGATCAGCAGACAGGACAATGTAACTAGGGTGCTGGAAAGGAGCGATGGGGGGCAGGAGAGGTACAACACACTACTAGGGTTAGTTAAGGCTGGACAACCTTTGTAAGGGGTTAAATAACAATTCCATAACACTGGAGAAATAATCTAGTAAAATATAAATTTAAAAAAGGAATTCATTTGTTTGGGGTTTATTATGCCTTTTTACCTTGAAGTTCTCCTTGATCCTCTCAGTGTTGAAGCTTTTTGCAAGAACTACCATCTCCTTCTGTAGCAGATATCGAATGGCCACCTGCGCTGGGGTGCGTTTCAGATTTTTAGCAATCGTGTTTAAAACGGGGTCTTCAAGCACTTTGGGAGAATCCCGATCCTCAACCCTGTGGGGCAAGAAACAGCAACAGTTTTTATTATCTTTTAAAAACTTTACATAATTTGAGCAGTTTCCACACCCATATTTTTGAACAGAAATCAGAGCTCCTAATTCCCCACATAGCCACAGTTATAGGGATTTTTTTTACTATTCACCCTCACCTCATAAAATAATAGTTTTGAATCATTAAGTCTCATGTACCGCCAAAAACTACAACTCATCAAAAAAAACCAAAAAAAACCAAGCCATATATAACTAGGTTGATGGAAAAATGAAAGAGCTCCGGCTCTTGGAATGCGGCAGCATAACAAGTTGCGCTATTATTGTGCAAAAGTAGCAAAAGATGCATAAAACAATAAATATTTGATATTCATTCATTATAATCATATTGATTCATAGAATTAAAGTAAGGGTATCAGGCTGGATACCGGTCACATGTGTTCCACATTTTGCGGAACATTCAGCTCATAATAGAACAGTCCTATCCTTGTCTGTAATACGGATAAGTATAGGACATGTTCTTTTTTCTTGCAGGTGCCACAGAACAGACATACAGATGCGGACAGCACATGGTGTACGGAACAGACAAACGGATGTGGACATGTCTACTGTGTGCCTCATTTGCAGCCCCATTGAAGTGAATGGGTCTGCATCCGAACCACAAAAAATATGGATCGGATGTGGACAAAAAATAAGTTTGTGTGCATTTTTAATTTAATGTACATAGTGGACAGTTTTGCAATAGTTATATTCTTTTACATAGAGAACAGTATTATAGTATATTCATGTACATGGGAGACAGTATTAAAGGGGTTGTCCAAGTTATTTTTTTGTTCTTTATATGTTTCTAACTTGTCAGGTATAACAACTTTCCCATATACTTTGTGTTTCTAAAGCTGCTGGTTTCTCAGAGCTGACTCAGGGTCACATGACCTGTGATGTCACCTTATCTCTCTGCTCTGTGATGTTTCGTTCACAAGAGTTCAGATAACAGTCTGTACACAAGACGTCACTGGCCACGCCCCCTTTCTTTGCCGGACTGCTATCTGCTCTCTCCCTGGATTCCTTCAGATAAAACATTAACCCCTTCAGCCAGAACACACTGAGGGCTCAAGGCTTTACAACAAACAGTAGCTGCAGCAGTGAGAGGAGACAAATGCTGGGCAAGGAGCTATAGAGGAATTGTACAAGAACAGGTAGGGAGAATTTCCTGTGTGTATCATCATTGTCATTGTACAGCTGGGACTTGTAGTCCTACACATACAACATGCTGCTGAGTATTCCAGCAGACAGACATGTCACTCAGCACTTGTATTCATTCTCTTTGCAGAGAGGGGGGGGGGAGGGGGAGGGGCTGAGATTGTTGTTATTGCATGTAAACAAAGACCAGAAGAGAACCAGGGAAATTAGGAAATATGGATTTTTTTTGCCTAAAACTTGCTTAACTTAGTTATATATTGCTGCCCATCAGATTTACAGTGCTATATATTTTTTTTTCATAACTCGGACAACCCCTTTAATAGTAGTTATAATCTTGCACGTAGAAGGCAGTCTTATAGCAATTATATTTTTGTACATAGAGGGCAGTATTATAGTAATTATATTCTTATACAATTGAGGTAATATTATAGTAGTTACAGTGCCTTGCGAAAGTATTCGGCCCCCTGGAACTTTTCAACCTTTTGCCACATTTCAGGCTTCAAACAAAAAGATATGACATTTTAAATTTTTGGTGAAGAATCAATAACAAGTGGGTCACAATTGTGAAGTGGAACTAAATTTATCGGATCATTTAAACTTTTTTTGTAATAATAAAACTGAAAAGTGGGGCGTGCAAAATTATTCGGCCCCCTTGCATTAATACTTTGTTGCGCCACCTTTTGCTGCGATTATAGCTGCAAGTCGCTTGGGGTATGTCTCTATCAGTTTTGCACATCTGGAGACTGAAATTCTTGCCCATTCTTCCTTGCAAAACAGCTCGAGCTCTTTGAGGTTGGATCTCTTTCCACATATTCTAAATTGGATTCAGGTCTGGACTTTGACTTGGCCATTTTAAGACCTGGATACGTTTATTTTTGAACCATTCCATTGTAGATTTTGCTTTATGTTTGGGATCATTGTCTTGTTGGAAGATGAATCTCTGACCTAGTCTCAGGTCTTTTGCCGACTCCAACAGGTTTTCATCCAGAATGGTCCTGTATTTGGCTCCATCCATCTTCCCATCAATTTTAACCATCTTCCCTGTCCCTGCTGATGAAAAGCAGGCCCAAACCATGATGCTGCCACCACCATGTTTGACAGTGGGGATGGTGTGTTCAGGGTGATGAGCTGTGTTGCTTTTACGCCAAACATATCGTTTTGCATTGTTTCCAAAAAGTTGGATTTTGGTTTCATCTGACCAGAGCACCTTCTTCCACATGTTTGGTGTGTCTCCCAGGTGGCTTGTGGCAAACTGTAAACAAGATTTTTTATGGATATCTTTGAGAAATGGCTTTCTTCTTGCCACTCTTCCATAAAGGCCAGATTTGTGAAGTGTTCGACTAATTGTTGTCCTATGGACAGACTCTCCCACCTCAGCTGTAGATCTCTGCAGATCATCCAGAGTGACCATGGGCCTCTTGGCTGCATCTCTGATCAGTCTTCTCCTTGTTTGAGATGAAAGTTTAGAGGGACGGCCGGGTCTTGGTAGATTTGCAGTGGTCTGATACTCCTTCCATTTCAATATGATCGCTTGCACAGCGCTCCTTGGGATGTTTAAAGCTTGGGAAATCTTTTGGTATCCAAATCCGGCTTTAAACTTCTCCACAACAGTATCACGGACCTGCCTGGTGTGTTCCTTGGTCTTCATGATGCAGAACCCTGAGACTATCACAGAGCAGGTGCATTTATATGGAGACTTGATTACACACAGGTGAATTCTATTTATCTTCATCAGTCTTTTAGGACAACATTGGATCATTCAGAGATCCTCAATGAACTTCTGGAGTGAGTTTTCTGAACTGAAAGTAAATGGGCTGAATAATTTTGCATGCCCAACTTGTCAGTTTTATTATTACAAAAAAAGTTTAAATGACCAATAAATTTCGTTCCACTTCACAATTGTGACCCACTTGTTGTTGATTCTTCACCAAAAATTTACAATGTTATATCTTTTTGTTTGAAGCCTGAAATGTGGCAAAAGGTTAAAATGTTCCAGGGGGCCAAATACTTTCGCAAGGCACTGTATATTGTCATACACAGAAGAATTATTAGAGTAGTTATATTCTTGCACATAGGGGGCAGTATTACTATAGTTATATTCTTGTACATACGGGAACAGTATTATAGTAGTTATATTCTTGTACTCAGCAGCAGTATTATAGTAGGTATGTTCTTGTACATAGACAGTATTATAGTAACTGTATATTTCTGGCTTAGTTTCCCATAGCAACCAATCAGATTCCACTTTTTCCAAAGAAGCACTGATAAATTAAATATTGAATCTGATTGGTTTCTATGGGTAACTAAGCTTAGCTTTTTATAGTAGTGTATTTTTGTACATAGGAGGCAGTATTATAGTAGTTACTGTATATTCTCATACATAGGGCAGTATTATAGTAGTTCTATTCTTGCACATAGGGACAGTATTTTAATACTTATATTCTTGTACATAGAGGCAGTATTATTGTAGTTATATTCTTGCATATAGGAGGCAGTATTATAGCAGTTATATTCTTGTACATAGACAACAGTGTTATAGTAGGCATATTTTTGAACACAGGGGCAGTATTACACTAGTAATATTCATGTATAAAGGGTCAATATTATAGTAGTTATATTCTTGTACATAGTGGTAGTATTATAGTAGTTATATTCTTGTATATAGGAGGCAGTGTTATAGTAGGTATATTCTTGTACACAGGAGACAGTATTATAGTAGTTATATTCTTGTACATAGGAGTCAGTATTATAGTAATTATATTCTTGTACATAGGAGCAGTATTCTAGTAATTATCTTTTTTTTTTACATAGGAGCGGTATTATAGAATAGTCATGTACATAGGGGAGATACAAGTTACAAGTCTCCTTGTACCAACAGCTGTTCACAGGAGGTGAAAAAAAAGCAAAGATATAAATTACAGATTTTACTGAATCTTTTCCTTCAAAACTATATATCAACCTGCTCAGCTTCTCCTGCTCTATAGCATGGCGCTTTTAGGTGTTTTTAGATTTAATGGTGACAGGTCCGCTTTAAAACCCTAAGTTCCATTATATGTTCTATTTCTATGATATCATCACATATAGTCAATATACTTGTTCTTACCAGTTATCATCTCTGCTGGACCCCAGTGCAGCATATGCGATAACCACAATGTCATGAGATTTGCAAAACTCCCGTAATTTGCACTGGTTATGGTATATGTGACACTCCACCTGTATAAAGATGAATACATTATCTTGTCAAGCAGTACGACAGTCATTACAGAAAGGGTTATAGCCATCTTTCTAAGAAGCTGATAGAACCAAGCAGATGTATGAATAGAAGAGAACGACTTGTATCTTGCATGAACAGGGTTGGGGGCTTTGATTTTAAAGGAAAACATATAATAGATACCTCATTGCAGGCTGGTTTGTACTTCAGGTCTTTCATGTGGAGAATCCGCTCCAGTTGTTTGTGGTTAAAATTTGATACCCCAATGGATTTGACAAGCCCGGCGTCTTTGCATGCTTCCATAGCCTAGAAATAGCCAATTTTGTCAGTCTTACACAGGTGATCAAAAGTTGTGGTTGGAAATACAACATTCCTCACGGCAGCCACTGCAGGTGAAATGTGGTATTACATCCTTAGCCTTAGCTGAAAAAAACCTACCTTTCTTCTCCCAATCAATAGCAGAATTTTAAAGAAATCAATGTTTTAAATATGCAAATTAGGGTCTAAGTGCATCAAACTCCGGCTTTAGTTACTCAGTGCACAACTTAGCTGGTGCTTGTTATTTTCAAAGGTGAATTGGATGCCTTGCCCTGTCAATCAAGTGGAGAGGGGAGTGAGCAGAGAAGCTGAGCAGAGGAGCTAAGGTGCACCGAGTGGCTACAGACTTCTCTCAGTGCACTTAAACCCAAATTTGCATATTGTTTAAAATACTGATTTTTAAGATATGGTTTTGATCAAGTTTATAGGGCTAATCCTGCCGACAGATGAATGGTAGAGTGAGATCTGCTGTTTTTAGCGGCTCTCTTCTCTGGCTAATAAGGAGACGTCCTGTTAGATCGTTATGTTATGAAGGACATACCTTATACCACAGTTTGAGAATAAAAACATGCCAAAAACCTTAATATGAAGTGTGAATAAACCTTTGCATAGCCAAGGTCTACAAATCTTGTCAGGGGAAAGTTAATTTATAGGTAAATTTGCCTAGAGCTACCTTTATAAATCCATCTCTCATAAATTACCTTCCAGGTTTCCCGAATATCTGTGTGGTGAAAAATCAGTTTTCCATGTTCATCCTTGGGAAAGAGATCATCTCCAGGCTGGAGGAGAAATAAAACAAAGTATTACTATTACATCACGTCCTCTTCTCTAGTCATAACCAGAGCTGCATCTAGTCCTCACAACCCCCTGCTTGTGAAAGTTACAGTGCTCTGCTGGATCCGTTGTACAGCAGATACCACCACCTATCACTACACATTGATTTACAATGTGCCTCATTGGGTTCCTTCATAGTGTTCATTGTTTTCATGGGAAGAATACAGTTCAATGCAGTGCTATTCTTCCTGCCAAATCTGATGTTGTGTACAATACAAATGTGAACTAAATATTAAATATTAAAATAAAAAAACTATTACATAATCCACAGTTGGACAGACCTTAAACTCCACAGGGGTGTGGATAAGGAAGAGATCCATGTAATCCAGCCCTAAATCCTTCAGAGATTGTTCCAGGGCGGGTCGGACTCTTTTTGGATCATGGCTATTATTCCAGAGCTGCAGAAATAAATTAAAAATGAATGTGCATTGCCAACCAGTAGTCATGTCAAACTACATTATTTTGAATGGTCTGAGCTTAAAGGTCATCTGTCAGCAGATTTGTTTCTATGAAACTGGCTGACCTGTGGCGTATGCACTTGGTAGATAAAGGCATCTGTGTTGGTCCCATGTTCATATGTGCCTGCATTGCTGAGAAAAAAATCATGTTTTTGTATGTGCAAATGAGCCTCTAGGAGCAACCATTACACATAGAGTCTCTGCTATTTCTGCAACTGCCAGGCCCTCTGCGCTTTGATTGACAAGGCCGGGCATGATAATGTTTTCACTGTTTGGTCCTGTCAATTAAAGTTCAGAGGGTGTGGCAGTTACAGAGAGAGCTGAGCCTCTACGTGTAATGGTAACGCCTCTGGTGCTCCTAGGGGTTCATTTGCATATATTAAAGCTTCATTTTTCTCAGCAATGCGGGCACATATTAACATGGACCAATACAGATGCCTTCAGCAGCCAAGCGAACATGTAACAGGTCAGCCAGTTTCATAGGTACAAATCAGAAAACCATGGTTACCTTCCCAGTGTAAAAAATGTCTTCTCTCTTCACTGTCTTATCAGCAATCTTTGCTTTAATGGCTTTTCCAACATCAGCCTCATTCCTGTAGGCAAAGGCACCGTCGATGAGGCGATATCCAACCTCAATGGCCACCTTGGTGCTAGCTTCAGCTTGTTCTTTGGGGACCTGTGCAGAATAAGATGCAGTCATGATCATTCAAGTTTAAAAAAGACACAATGTCAAAAGTAAAATCCATATGTGTCTTTCTACTCCATCTTGTTGTGCTGAATACAAGGGTCCCTCATTGTAGGATCTCATCTACTAGTCAGAGAGGCTGTAAAGGCTGTACACAGCCATGCATTACACCGTCAGTGCCATGATTTCTGTGAGAACATGTTATATAGTTTAGATTATAGTTGATCAGAGATGAACCAGAACCATTGTTCTTCATAATAGCAATATTCGAAAATACAGAATTGAGGAAAAAAATGGGCTTTAGAACAAAATGGCAAAATTTAGTGAATTAACAGAAGGAGGTGGTTGCTCATAAGCACACAGAACATTTTTAGCATGGAAATTGAGGCTAACATGCCATCCACACTGATGCCACATCACGATTGACTGCAGTGGTAACATGCCTCCCATCACAACCAGTGATTGCCCATTGCTGTAAACTGTCGCATAATCACACTGAGATTGCCCGCTGCAGTCAATTGGCAGTATCATCATTGCATCTAAAAAGTAATGGTGATATGGCAGTTCATATAAATGCATGCCACCAGCCTATCTGCATTATGGTTATTGTCCAAGAGAGTGGCATGCCAGCAGTGCCACCTGTGCCTACAGGCACCTTACCACCAACCTTGTAAATATGCAGATGTGGCAGTGGCATCACTCCATGCATTACCTAACTTAACATTGCCATAGCCTAACGTTACTCACCGATGGTGGGGCAAAGGTGCCTAATCCAATAACTGGTATCTTATACCCATCATTCAGAGTAATGCAGGAATCTGCCTTGAGCGCCATAGTGCAGTGTACCCTTGTTGTCTGTGCTGCACAACTGCGATAGAACATAGTTTGTGCACTGTATATATCCTGTCCTTGCCCCACCCTCAATCATGTGGAGTCTCCGCTGCCAATTTTAATGATGCCAAGGGGAGGGGGTCATAGAAGCTGAGCTCTGATTCCTGCATTGTCATTATGAGCACAGAAAAGCAGGCGCTTGCACCAATGCTATATATCTTGTAAATGGCAGCATGTACATTGTAATTTATAGCAATAACTTAGTTATATCTGTTCTGAGGAAGGTAGGCTGAAAACTAATAAAGAGCCCTGAACATCAAATCTCCTGTGTTAAGGAGTGATTTCCCCCCCAGCCATAACAAACCTGAGATCAACATACTTGCTCTTCATGACTGGACAAATTGCACGCTAATTTGAAGGAGTCCATAGTCACAACTATCACTCCTGTTACTGGTGAAACCTGTTATTGTGCCATTTACTTCATTATCTCTCAAAATACATGGGGGGATTCAAGGGAGCAATTTTTCCTCCAAAAGGGAGCAATTTGCCATGGGGAAACGGTTTTGTATTCCTCCGTTCTCCTTATGTGTGGTAGATCTTCAGATCTCCTGGATTGACATAACATTACATAATAACTTTCTGGTTGTGGGTAGCCACCACTAAACGAAGACACAGATCCGATGTTCTATTGCTTCGTTTATTTCTTAAATGTATATTCACGCACAGCAGATTTTTGCAGACATGTCTTGACTGCTTCAAACATCTAAATACAGAGCAAGCATATTTTTTCAATGCGGGAGGTTAGTAAGCTTCTGTTAAACACCTTTGGTGCCAACTTAACGCACACAAGAATAAAGGACTGAGTTTGTTCAAACTGAACAGCCCAGCCATTTTTATCTTTAATTCCAAAAAAAATGTATTGAGTTGATTGCAGACATGGAGAAATCACAAATGTGGTACAAGAATGTATACAGAAAGCAGATACATTTCTCCTATGGGTACACTTGCGTATAGAGTACAGTGAATATGGAAATCTATTGTATGAACGGAACAGTTATACAACAATAAAAAGAAAAATCATATCAATTAATATGAGTCGTCTAATTCTGTCAAAACTATATCTAACAGAGAGGAAGGAAAAACTGTCTTTTATGGACTCCCCCGGTCAGGGGTATGAAGGGGAAGAAAGGGGATAGGGGCATATTAAGTGGTCCCCCACAAATTAGAATGTCTGGTTATAGAGACAAATAATATTGTAAATTAGGGGAATTGAAGCATTTCAGCCAGGGGTTCCAAACCTGCAGATAACGCTCCCTGGTATCCTGTAGCGTAGCATTTAATTTTTCATACAGTGTAATAGTATTAACCCTATGAATAACAGCTGATATTGAGAGAGAGGGATACGCCATATGGAAGCTATGTGAATCCTGGCTGACATCAGAATAAATTGGAGAAGTTTATATTCTGTATAGTTAAACGTCGGTGGTTTGAGGCCTAATAGATATATAGGCACTGATAGGGGAACATCTTTCCCGAATACTTCATATAACCCTCTTTTAATATTAGTCCAAAACCTACGAACCACCGCACATGTCCACCATATATGAAGGGTGTTTCCTATGGACTGGCAACCTCTATAGCACAAGGGAGAGACTGTTGGGTAAATAACATGTAGTCTGGAGGGAACAAAATAGGTTCTGAAGAATCTTTAAGGAGGTCTCCATTAAGGTAACCTGCCAGCTCCCTTTACTTATCATAGTGCAGCATTGAGCCCATTGTTCCATGGTAAGAGTCTCTCCCAAATCAACCTCCCAGCCATGCATGAATGATAATTTGGCGTCAAGAGGTGGTGCGTTTAGGATAGAGTAAATATAGGAGAGTGAGCCCTTCTCTAAAGCTCTGTATCTACAGAGTCTCTCGAATGGTGTGTATACTATCATATTAGTGGCTGGGATCTGGGACGTTAAGAAATGGAAGGCCTGGGAGGTTCTAAAGAGTTCAGAGGGTGGGAGGGAGAAATTAGATAGAAAGTATGCCCTGGACATGAGCTGAGAGCAGAGCAGAAAATCACCAACACAGCGCAGTCTAGTATGTTTCCACCAAATGAACGCAGTTGGTGATAAGCCAGGTGGAAATAGGGGGATTCTAAATAATGGAAGTAAGGGAGAGATGGGACTTTGTAGCTTATGTTTGAACCTAACCTTCCTCCAAAGTTGTAACATGAGGTAGGGAATTTTTGCAACTGGGTCAATCGTCCCCAAAGGGATGTCAGGAGACCATATTAATGCTAATGTTGTAGTAAATCGGACTCTAAGATGACAGATTGTGGGATATGAGAGAGAGCATCGAACGATACCAGCTGTGATAGTCTAGCTGCGACATAATATTTATATAAGTGTGGGACTGAAAGGCCACCTACGCTCTTATGCAGGTGCATTATATATCTGGCTATCCGTGGTCTCTTATAGGCCCATATAAAGCGGAAAATTTCTGTCTGTAGGGTCCTCAGAGCAGAGCCCGTTATTGGTGTGGGAAGAGAGCGAAATAGACACAGTATTCTTGTCAGTGTGACCATTTTGACTGTATGTATTCTGCCCAACCACGATAGAGTGGGGTAGTTCCAATGGAGTAAATCTTGGAGAAGCGTAGGAATGAGGCAGGCATAATTCCATTTGAAAGTGGAGTCTAAAGTTTTAGGTAAATTGACCCCTAAATAAGGAAGATCGTGATCCCTATGTGCAAATCCAAAATTAAGAGAAATTAACTCTCTAACCTGCTGTGGTATATTATAATGTAGTATCTCTGACCATTTTTTATCTTTAAAGGTTAAGGACACCTTTGGGGGCAATTTTTTTTACATTTTTTTAGGCTTTAAATATTTTTTTCCTTTACGGTTTTCAGTTTCTGTGCTTCTAAAGATTATTGCTTCACACTGACTCTGTCAGGAAGCTGCTCTGATGGCTCTGTAGCCCTTATCTCTGAACTTCTGACAGCTCGTAAACATTCAATCAGTTTGCTAATTTGCAAATTTAGGTATAATGAGGGTTTATAAGCTATCAGGGAACTAGAGATAAGAGCTACAGAATGAGCCATCAGAGCAGTTCCCTGACAGATTTTGCGTGATAATGGGCAAGAAAAGGTTGGGGAGCCAAAAATAAAGATCCACAAAGAATCAGACGGTGAAAATTATAAGCAGAGATTTTTCAATTAAGTGAATAAGTCCCAATGTAGTGGGGATGGACAGTAAAAGTAGATGGTGGAAAGAGTTGAAATGAAATGCTGCAGTATAAAGCATATAAAAACTATCACTGAGATAGTGTATACCTTATGGTAATTCTCAGATAAGCAGTCTATTGTGCTGAATGGTTAGATAGAATAACTGAAATCTTCATAAGTCAGAGGTGTAAAGGGAGACTTACTTCACCAGGGAGGGGGGGGACAAGATAAGCACATGACACTTGCCCACCTCACCTCCCTCGCCGAGGTCGTTTGTCGGTAGTCAGTACACCACGTCCCTTAGTTGTAGTATTAAATTCAGACTTCTTATAGTTGATGTTCCGTTTATTTTATAAAAATCTCAACGCGTTTCGGGGTACAGGTCCCCTTCTTCAGGAGCAAATAAAAGTTATAAACATATGCATAATACACTTACATTTATAGAAGAGGGATATTGGGTGTTGCTGGCCCACCCAATATCCCTCTTCTATAAATGTAAGTGTATTATGCATATGTTTATAACTTTTATTTGCTCCTGAAGAAGGGGACCTGTACCCCGAAACGCGTTGAGCTTTTTATAAAATAAACGTAACATCAACTATAAGAAGTCTGAATTTAATACTACAACTAAGGGACGTGGTGTACTGACTACCGACAAACGACCTCGGCGAGGGAGGTGAGGTGGGCAAGTGTCATGTGCTTATCTTGTCCCCCCCCTCCCTGGTGAAGTAAGTCTCCCTTTACACCTCTGACTTATGAAGATTTCAGTTATTCTATCTAACCATTCAGCACAATAGACTGCTTATCTGAGAATTACCATAAGGTATACACTATCTCAGTGATAGTTTTTATATGCTTTATACTGCAGCATTTCATTTCAACTCTTTCCACCATCTACTTTTACTGTCCATCCCCACTACATTGGGAAAAATCTCTGCTTATAATTTTCACCGTCTGATTCTTTGTGGATCTTTATTTTTTGGCTCCCCTAACCTTTTCTTGCCCATTATCATTAGACGGTATCTATATACCGCTCCTTTCTTTTTAAGGGTAGTAGCCTCAATAATCACCTCCACAATTTTCCTTCCTCTGTTTTTTTTCTCACCGTGCCCCCTTGGCGCTCCCTTAAACACTCCCCCTTTTTTAAGGATAAGTAACGTATTCCCTTAATACATCCTTTGTGTTTCTATCCCCTTATCTACAGATTTTGCGTGAGGCAGATGTAGTACTGAAAAGTTTTAATAAATACTAATTTAAAAAATGATTTGTAGCCCAAAATGAGTAAAGTGCAATAATAAAAATTGCCCCAAAGGTGTTGATAGCCTTTAAAGAGGTTTTCCAACTGCCTTATATTGATGATCTATCTTCAGGATAGGTCATCAGTATCTGATTGATGAGGGTCCTACACCCGGAACCCCACTGACCAGCTATTTTAGGAGGTCATGGTGCTACATTAAGCTCCTCTTCCTAGACCAATGATGTTGCGTTCATCGTTCACATGGCCTAGACACAGCCTGTGCTTGGTAAGCTGTGAGTAGGGTGTATTGTTCCTCCTCGAACAACTGGTCCGCTGGGGCTGAGGATAGGTTATCAGTATAAAACAGTCAGAAAACTCCTTTAATATCTGCTGTCAGGAGAAACAGGAGACATATACAGTTAGGGCCACAAATATTTGGACAGTGACACAATTTTCGCGAGTTGGGCTCTGCATGCCACCACATTGGATTTGAAATGAAACCTCTACAACAGAATTCAAGTGCATATTGTAACGTTTAATTTGAAGGGTTGAACAAAAATATCTGATAGAAAATGTAGGAATTGTACACATTTCTTTACAAACACTCCACATTTTAGGAGCTCAAAAGTAATTGGACAAATAAACATAACCCAAACAAAATATTTTTATTTTCAATATTTTGTTGCGAATCTTTTGGAGGCAATCACTGCCTTAAGTCTGGAACCCATGGACATCACCAAATGCTGGGTTTCCTCCTTCTTAATGCTTTGCCAGGCCTTTACAGCCGCAGCCTTCAGGTCTTGCTTGTTTGTGGGTCTTTCTGTCTTAAGTCTGGATTTGAGCAAGTGAAATGCATGCTCAATTGGGTTAAGATCTGGTGATTGACTTGGCCATTGCAGAATGTTCCACTTTTTTGCACTCATGAACTCCTGGGTAGCTTTGGCTGTATGCTTGGGGTCATTGTCCATCTGTACTATGAAGCGCCGTCCGATCAACTTGGCAGCATTTGGCTGAATCTGGGCTGAAAGTATATCCCGGTACACTTCAGAATTCATCCGGCTACTCTTGTCTGCTGTTATGTCATCAATAAACACAAGTGACCCAGTGCCATTGAAAGCCATGCATGCCCATGCCATCACGTTGCCTCCACCATGTTTTACAGAGGATGTGGTGTGCCTTGGATCATGTGCCGTTCCCTTTCTTCTCCAAACTTTTTTCTTCCCATCATTCTGGTACAGGTTGATCTTTGTCTCATCTGTCCATAGAATACTTTTCCAGAACTGAGCTGGCTTCTTGAGGTGTTTTTCAGCAAATTTAACTCTGGCCTGTCTATTTTTGGAATTGATGAATGGTTTGCATCTAGATGTGAACCCTTTTTATTTACTTTCATGGAGTCTTCTCTTTACTGTTGACTTAGAGACAGATACACCTACTTCACTGAGAGTGTTCTGGACTTCAGTTGATGTTGTGAACGGGTTCTTCTTCACCAAAGAAAGTATGCGGCGATCATCCACCACTGTTGTCATCCGTGGACGCCCAGGCCTTTTTGAGTTCCCAAGCTCACCAGTCAATTCCTTTTTTTCTCAGAATGTACCCGACTGTTGATTTTGCTACTCCAAGCATGTCTGCTATCTCTCTGATGGATTTTTTCTTTTTTTTCAGCCTCAGGATGTTCTGCTTCACCTCAATTGAGAGTTCCTTTGACCGCATGTTGTCTGGTCACAGCAACAGCTTCCAAATGCAAAACCACACACCTGGAATCAACCCCAGACCTTTTAACTACTTCATTGATTACAGGTTTACGAGGGAGACGCCTTCAGAGTTAATTGCAGCCCTTAGAGTCCATGGTCCAATTACTTTTGGTCCCTTGAAAAAGAGGAGGCTATGCATTACAGAGCTATGATTCCTAAACCCTTTCTCCGATTTGGATGTGGAAACTCTCATATTGCAGCTGGGAGTATACACTTTCAGCCCATATTACATATATATAATTGTATTTCTGAACATGTTTTAGTAAACAGCTAAAATAACAAAACTTGTGTCACTGTCCAAATATTCCTGGCCCTAACTGTATACTAGATGGTTGATCCAGCAGAAAACGAATGTGTAAGGGCACCTTTTATCTTTTTGGAGGTGTCTGACTATAAACTATGAAACATTTCAAATACACTTTCCATGTTCCGTACATATGTTTCCGTTACAAATGTTGGAAACAATGTACAGTATACTGCAATATTTGTCATATTATCATCTCTGAACAGTCTTATATTGTGTGTTGCTTGTTGCCTTTTTAGCAAAATTTTGAAATTGCTTTGGGGTTCAAATTACTATAATGTGTTTAGGCAATGCAAGGTTAGTGGTATTTCTGTTGCCAGATGTTTCTTCCGAGCCTAATTATGGTCAAAAAGAAATTTTGTTCCTCCTTATTATAGAAAATAATCTATCCTCAGCTGCACTAGAATGAGTGATTGTGAGGACAAGTTTTGTTGTTTTGCAAAGTAGTGAGAATTGAGGACTTGAATCTCCTCAATCATGTTCAGCTAATAATTGTTAAGTGATATCCAGTGAATGAAATTATGATTTACCTTGTGTATCAATGTGGATTATCTGAACTTGAGAAACTGGTGAGGATTACCTATCTTTAAAGGCTATGTACACCTTCGGAGGCAATTTTTTTATGATTACATTTTACTCCTTTTGGGCTAAAAAAAAAACATTTTTTTCTACTTTATTAAAAAATACTGATCCATTCTTTCATAAAGGGTTAACTGCTCGTCTAATTGGGGAAATGGTACTTTCACTTTTACTTTCTAATGGTCATCTAATAAACCTTTATTTAAGCCATATTCTTATAAGTAAGATACAAGGGGGAAAAAAATATTTAGTCAGCCACCAATTGTGCAAGTTCTCCCACTTAAAAAGATGAGAGAGGCATGTAATTGACATCAAAGGTAGACCTCAACTATGAGAGACAAAATGAGAAAACAAATCCAGAAAATCACATTGTCTGATTTTTAAAGAATTTATTTGCAAATTATGGTGGAAAATAAGTATTTGGTCAATAACAAAAGTTCACCTACAAACAAGCAAGATTTCTGGCTCTCACAGACCTGTAACTTCTTATTTAAGAGGCTCCTCTGTCCTCCACTCATTACCTGTAGTAATGGCACTTGTTTGAACTTGTTATCAGTATAAAAGACACCTGTCCACAACCTCAAACAGTCAGACTCCAAACTCCACTATAATGAAGACCAAAGATCTGTTAAAGGACACCAGAAACAAAATTTTTGACCTGCACCAGGCTGGTAAGACTGAATCTGCAATAGGCAAGCAGCTTGGTGTGAAGAAATCAACTGTGGGAGAAATAATTAGAAAATGGAAGACATACAAGACCACTGATAATCTCCCTCGATCAGGGGCTCCACGCAAGATCTCACCCCGTGGGGTCAAAATGATCACAAGAACTATGAGCAAAAATCCCAGAACCACAGAAAGGATCTGAGAACCTGCAGAAAGCTGGGACCAATGTAACAAAGGCTACCGTCAGTAACAGTCTACGCCGCCAGGGACTCAGATCCTGCAGTGCCAGATGTGTACCCCTGCTTAAGCCAGTACATATCCGGGGACATCTGAAGTTTTCTAGAGAGCATTTGGATGTTCCAGAAGAGTATTGGGAGAATATGGTCAGATGAAACCAAAGTAGAACTGTTTGGTAGAAACACAACTTGTCATGTTTGGAGGAGAGTGAATGCTGAGTTGCATCCAAAGAACACCATACCTACTGTGAATCATGGGGGTGGCAACATCATGCTTTGGGGCTGTTTCTCTGCGAAGGGACCAGGACGGCTGATCCATGTACATGAAAGAATGCCGATTTGCAACAAAATTTGCAACTGTTTTGCTTTTTCCTGACACCCTCAGCATGTTTCCAAAAAGTGGACAGAAGTAGTCGGGCCACTGGCAGGAGCTCTGTGGCCCGTTTCATTTAACAACATGTTTGCCAGAAAACTGGGCACATTACACCAGAAAGCTACTCCAACTCCTGGCTGGAATAGATTTCTGTTCTGGCACATGGACAGTAGAAGATATGTCAAATTTATTAAGAGGTATGCGGCTCTTAATAAATTATCCAAGTTTCCCAACAACAAGGTTTTTGCTAAGACCGTCTGGTGTTTACCAAAAGATGTCGCCACTTCCCCTCCCCCCCACCCAATATCTTAGAATTCCAACTAAGCTGATCACTGGCCACAGTGGTAACCCACACTGGTAAGTCACACTAGGACCAGGAAGTCGTGATCAGCGGGGACTGGAGCAGTGTTGAAATAGCTGCGGTGGGGGGATCAGTGAGGTAACGCTTGTTTCTTATTTTTAAACTTTTACAACCCCCCTTTTTTATTTAGAATTATTTATCTTTTTAAAACCCCTATAAGAATAAGTAAGAATAAGCAGCCGAGTTGTCAAATGGGACAATCTGCCTATGCAGAAGTCGTTGCATATCTCATAATACAAAAGAGAAATGTTTCTCATGTACGGTATGTGAACATTCAAAGCCATTTCAAATATTATATAATAGCAACAAACAACTTCCATTTAGAATGCAATCTGAACAAATATTTACCTTATCCTAAAGGATTACTGCTTAGAAAGGTTGCAAAGTCAATCATTGTTTAGCTAGAAGCTTATGCGCTTTTGTTTGAACATACATCCAGGGGTGTCATGGTGCCAGGGTGTGCCAAGGGGATGAACAGGCCTTTTCTTGTCTTCTAGGGCACCGCAAGGTGCTCTAAAAAGAAGTCACCTGCGAGTAACTAAAACAATCCAATTCTGTCCAATTCTATCCTTTTATAGTCACTGTCCAGGTTTCTTTGGAGAGACAGGTAAGGACAGGTGGATGGCTAGGGTGTAAGAGAAAAATGGAGGCAGCCACACCCCATAAGCACAATGCAAAACCAAATTTAGTGAGGACATCTTATAAAATAAATGTGCAGGTGCACGTACAATGGCTGAAAATACAAAAGCAAACACAAGGTGCAACAGAAGTCTGCAAACATTGAAACTATGGATTATAATTTGTCTATATTCATTTATATTGTGAACATAGCTTTAGTACAATTTATAATCCATGATCTCTAACCATAGTAATCGGGAAAAGGTCACCTCATTAAAAAAAAAGTGTCACCAAAAATTGTATCTGAAAGTTAAAAGCAGATAGCAAAACATATCCTTTTTTCTAATCTGTTTATATTTTCTGATTAGATTTTTTTAATTCTGTTTCCTGAATATGGCATTATGGGGCGGCCATCTTACCTGAGCTGTTCTTAAAGGGGTATTCTCATCTTAGACAATGGGGGCATATCGCTAGGATATGCCCCCATTGTCTTATAGGTGCGGGTCCCACCGCACCTATAGCCAGAACGGAGCGGGGAGCGCTGCGCCTGGAGGACCCCAGGTTTCCGGGGGTCCGGCCACCACCAGGCGCAGCTCCCCGCGCCGCTCATAGGAATGAATGGGAGCCGGGCCGTGCATGCGCGGTCGGCTCCCATTCATTTCTATGGAGCCGACGGAAGTAGCCGAGCCAGCGCTTGGCTATTTTCGGCGGCCCCATAGAAATGAATGGAGGGCGGCTGCGCATGCGCAGTGCGCCCTCATTCACTTCGGGGGCTCCGTTCTCGATATAGGTGCGGGTCCCAGCGGTGGGACCCGCACCTATAAGACAATGGGGGCATATCCTAGCGATATGCCCCCATTGTCTAAAATGAGAATAACCCTTTAACAGTATTTAGAAGGCATTAAGAAAATTGCCTTATGGCAGCCCAATGGGCCATAGATGCAATAGTCAGGAGGGGACATCATTGACTTCTATGGGAGAGTTTTCTAGGCATGCTGTGTGACCTGTGCAGAGTACATTGTACAAGGAAAGAATAGATAAGCTCTGATAATCACTTATTGTAAATGGAGGATCCTGTCTTATCTGTCATTGTAATCCTGCCTGTAATGATATCACTAGAGATAATCGAATCGAATCCCACGAAGTGGAATTCGATCCGAATTTCAGGATAAATTCGATTTGCCTAAAAGCCGAATTTCCTCGTGCTTTGTGTCAGCAAATCAATTTAACCTGAAATAGTGTAAAAAAATCCATACTTACCTCCTCTATTTGCTTGCGACGGGCCGCCAGCCGCCATCTTGATTGAAGATCTCAGCCGAAATCCTGATCATGGTGAAGTAAGAAATTACCACACCGGCCGGCGTGATGACGTAATCTTGCGCCACAAGATGGAGGCAGCCAGCCTGTCGCGAGCCAATGGAGGTAATAAGTTTGAGTTCATTTTTTATTAATGTTAATTTTACACTTTTTTTTTACACTCAGAAGCCGCAATCATGTATGAACGCGGCATCTAAGGGGAACAATGACGGAGAGTGGCGCTATCGCAGCTCCCTGTCATTGCACCCGCTACTTACAAAAAAAATGCGCTTTGTGACAAAGTAATTTGTCACAAAGCTAATTTGTTTGTAAAATTCGGCGAATCAGCTGAATCGAACTTTTGAAAAGTTTGCTCATCTCTAGATATCACCTCTGTGTATAGATAAGCAGATGACTGCAGTAAAGTGATCTGTACAGACAAAGAGGTGATGACTATTATTAGGCTAAGGCTACTTTCACACTTGCATTGTTAATTCAGGTACTGAGATCAGGCAGAGGATCTCTATACCTGAATTAAACTGATCCATTTTGATTTTGCACATCAGGATGCATCAGTTCAGTTAGGATGCAGTTGTGTGAAATCAAAACTGAAGAAAACTGATCAGGCACTAAATACATTAAAAGTCAATGGGTGATGGATCCATTTTTTTAGGCTACTTTCACACTAGCGTTTTAAAATTCCGGTATTGAGTTTCCGTCATAGGGGCTCAATACCGGAATAAAACGCTTCAGTTTTGTCCCCATTCATTGTCAATGGGGACAAAACTGAACTGAAGACAACGGAATGCTCCTGAAAGCATTCCGTTCCGTCTTCAGACCGGAGAACAAACCGCAGCATGCTGCTCTCGGGTCCAGGCATCCGCACCAAGACGGATCCGGAATGACCACCAATGCAAGTCAATGGGGACGGATCCGTTTGGTGTGGACACACCAGTAATCCAGATCTGTCCTCCATTGATTTGCAATGGGGGGTCATTCCGGATCCGGCTACATACATACATACAGACATACACACATACATACTCACATACTCCAGGGACGCCGGCAGCATGTCTTCACGCGCCTCCTGCGCGCAGCTATGACGTTTCCCCACTGCGCCCAGCAGAGGGCGCTGTGGGGAATCGTCATCACTGCGCGCAGGAGGCGCGTGAAGACGTGCTGCCGGCGTCCCTGGAGTATGTGAGTATGTATGTGTGTATGTATGTATGTATGTATGTATGTATGTATGTCTGTATGTCTGTGTCTTGTTCCAATGTGTGTGTTAACATGTGTGGGGCCAGAGCGCTGCTCCGGCTCCACACATGTATCAGCGTTAGCACGGATCCGTTGGCACCCTTTAGGTGCCGGATCCGTGCTAACGCTAGTGTGAAAGAGGCCTTAGTCTCCTAAAAAAAATGATCTGTCACCATTGACTTACATTGGTTTCAGTACCTGATCAGTTTCTTTCAGTTTTTATGAACGGACACAAAATTACAGCTTGCTGCGGTTTTGTGTCCGGTCACAAAACTGAAAGCTGCCTGAACTGAAGACATCCTGATGCATCCTGAACGGATCTCTTTCCATTCAGAATGCATGGGGACAAAACTGATCAGTTTTTTTCCGGTATTGAGATCTTCTGCCTTATCTCAACACCGGAAAACCACAACGCAAGTGTGAAAGTAGCCTAAAACGGCAAGATTTTATGGTTTTTGTTTAAATAAAGATATTGACTTGGAAAATTAAAAATAACATCATCAAAAAAATTTAAAATATGTTGAACATAAAAATGTAATTTAAACAATGAGTCTTTTTCTGGGTAAAATCCCGCTCCTTTATCTGGTGACCAGATCGTGTATGGGGCACATAAAATCATCATCTGCCTGAGTAAAAAGGGTTGTGCTGCCGACAATGAATCTGTGTGGGAATAGATGATTGTAGTAACAGTCAATCATCCTCATACAGGGCAGATGATTTCTGCATGTAAATGCAGTTCACGCAGGCACCAGTGGTTGGAAATAGAGGTATACGAATAGATTGGTCTCATCTGCAAAAGTTTTTCACCTTTGAGCCCCCTGGAGCAGCAGCGTGGGCTTGAGATTGTCAGGGCCAGGGAAGATGTCCGGACCTGTCATTTAGGAGGCAGGTGGGCCGCTTCCACATCTGGAGGAAAAGCCCCTCACATGTGAAAAACTTTTGCTGATGAGACAAATCGATTTGTTAGAATAGATTCGCTCATCCCTAGTTGGGAACAGTTTATTCTGTGTCGGCTCATGTAAATGGGAACTAACTGTGCAAGCTCTGTCTCCTAACCAGTGGCGTAGGGGGGGCCCAGAGGGCGAGGTACGGCCCTGGTCACAGGAGGCGGCAGCGGGGCAGAGGGACATGGAAGCGCTCATCTCCATATTCATCTGTATCGCCGTCCTCAGGACGGCGATACAGATGCCTGTGCTACAGGGCAGGGGAGGGAGAGGAGTCTCCCTTCCCCATTCATCTGATGGGCATTTTTTTACTGGCACATGGGGGCACTGGGGGCATTTTTCTACTGGTACATGGGGGCACTGGGGGCCTTTCTTATTGGCACATGATTTGGGGGGGGCATCTATGAAGGTGGGACACTTTTTACTGGCACATTATTGGGTGGAAATTTTCGGGGCAATTCTGGCACATTATTGGGGGCACTTCTTACTGACACATTATTAGGGTACTATGGGGGCTCTTCTTACTGGCACATTATTGGGGGGCACTATGGGGGCATCTATTGAGGCCACAAAGAAGGGGCGTTTTATACTGGGACACATTATGGCAGGTACTTTGGGGGCATCTATGGGGGGGCATTATTTAGGGGTATTTTATACTGGCACATTATGGGGGCACTATGGGGACATTAGCTCAACTGGGCACACATGAAGGGGCATTTTTGTACTGTCACATTATAAGGAGAATTATTACTACTGGGGTTCTCTGGGAAACATGATTACTAGTATGGGCACTATGGAAGCATTATTACTTCTGGGGCACAGTGGGGACATTAGTGCTGTTGGGGGCACTATTACTAACAAGTGCACTCTGGCAGAGAATTATTAGTTGGGACTTTGGGGGGCACCCTGGCACAGTATCAGCATAGTGCAGTTATTTCTGGGGGACGTTATGTTTACACTATTACTGTCAGGGACACTATTTGCTGGGCACAGTTATTTTAGGACACTGTGTGCCAATAATTATTGAAGGGCACTATCTGTGTGGTACTAGTGGCACAGTACTGGGGGTGGTAGGATGATTTGTCCAGAAGACGGGAGGATGATGGAAAAGTAATAAACTAAGATTTTTTTCTGTCAAACTGCAGAGATGAGAAATGGCTGAAAAATGGTGTCTGGTCTGAAAGGAGAAGATGAGAAAAGAAAAGATCTACATCAGAGGAGACGTCACTCGATGGAAGAGGTATGGGGGACTGTATTAGGCTACATTCACACAAACGTTGTGTTTTACGGTCTGCAAATTGCGGATCCGCAAAAAAAACGGATGATGTTCCGTATGGCATCTGTTTTTTTTGTGGATCCGCTGTAACAATGCCTATCCTTGTCCGCAAAACGGACAAAATAGGACATGTTCTATTTTTTTGCGGGGCTACGGAACGGACATACGGATGCAGATAACACACAGTGTGCTGTCCGCATTTTTTGCTGACCCATTGAAGTGAATGGGTCCGCATCTGAGCCGCAAAATATGCGGATCGGAGGCCGCAAAAGCAACTGTTGTGTGAATGTAGCCTTACCCTGTATGTTCTGTAGTGATATACGTAATGTTAGGAGGGAAAGGGTTAGGGTGAGAATTTGGCATTTGTTCAATTTTTGACTTGGCCGGCAGAAAAGCTAGGTGCACCAGCGCTGAGGGAAGGGGGGGGGGCAAGCTGAACTCTTGCACCAGGGCCCATGAGCCTTTAGCTACGCCCCTGCTCCTAACTGTAAAGAAATGATGGAGAGTTCTTCCAGAGCATCACACATTAGAGCAGAGATTCCCAACCTTTGGCCCTCCAGCTGTTGCAAAACTACAAGCAAAACTACAGCTATTAGCGCATGCTGGGAGCTGTAGTTTAGCAACAGCTGGAGGGCCACAGGTTGAGCATCTCTGCATTAGAGCAAGATCTTTTAAAAAATGCAATTGATTTCACATGTTTATAAAGCCAGCATATTTGAAGTTTCAGCATCTTATGTATTTGGAAACCTCTCTGTAAAGGCAGGTAAATATTCAGTACACACTGTACCGCCCTAAACTGGTGCAATTAGTGTAAAAAAAACTACCGATATATACTGATGCATAACAATATAAATTTTGGTTGCTCAATTGGCCCCAAATCAGTGCAGTATACATTATCAGTTATTCTAAAAGTCACAGCTAAAAGAAAAATAAATCACAAGTGATATATTATTCACCTACATTTTCAGTTCATCTGGGGCACAAAAAATGGAAATTCACAGAGATAATGACTGATGTGTACATAGCAGACCTGGAGGCCATTGTTAGCCCCAGGCAACTGCATCTCAGGGGAGTGATGGATTGAAAGAAGCAGCCTCCTCCTTCTCTCTAACCACTTAAAGAGGTTTTCCCATCTCAGACAATGGGGACATAGGTGCAGGTCCCACCTCTGTATGGAGTTATGGAGGGCGCACTGCGCATGCGCAGCCTCCCACCATTCATTTCTATGGGGCTGCTGAGAATAGCTAAGCGCTGGCTTCACTATTTCCGTCGGCCCCATAAAAATGAATTGGAGCGGTGCACTCCCATTCAATACTATGGAGAGAGCACTTGCTCTCTCGCTTCCCTGCTCCGTTCTCGGTGTAGGTGCGGGTCCTAGAGGTGTGATATCCTAGCGATATGCCCCAATTGTCTCAGATGGGAATACCCCTTTAAATTCTGCAGTCAACCACGGCATCTATGGGGTTAAGCCCTTGGGATCATCCTGAATTACCAACCCTGAATGTTAGAGCAGGGTGCCAGGAGCGTAATACAGGTAGCACCATCGAGTGATGGCAGGAACCCAGCTCTTGAGCCTTGTCACTCAGCTGCAATAATACAGTGCTGTGCATTCACTAATATAAAATTATCCTGGAGCTATAGTGTCAAGAAGTTAGTAGTTAGATCTTGTTTGTACCGTCCACACTGTAGATAAAACAAATGCTCAGCTTACCACAGCTCTCCTCCTTTGTCCCTCCTCTACTATGCTTTGGGTGCGTTCTTTGGTGTTTTTCCAAGAACCAACGCTTTTCTGATGTTCACCTTGATTCACCTCCTAGGTTCAACCAGTCATCAGGAATCCAATTTCATTAGAATCTCTGGGCTAGGGGGGAACATTTTCCAGTTAAAATAGCAATTTTAATGCTATACTTATCAGTCTGGAAATGACATATATAGTTACATAGTTACATACGGTAGTTGTTTAGGTTGGAAAAAGACACAAGTCCATCAAGTGCAACCTGTAATCCTGCTATATCCATTTCAGGATGGACATTGATCTTTCTTTTAAAAAGGGGTTGGGCCAAGGGAAATGGTGAGTAGAACAGGATTTCTATACATTGTCATAAGCCTCAATTTTATGTTGAATTAAAAAGGCATCTAAACTAGAGATGAGCGAGCACTAAAATGCTTGGGTGCTCGTTATTCGAGTCAAATTTTTCCCGATGCTCAGGTGCTCGTTTCGAATAATGAACCCCATTTAAGTCAATGGGAGACTCGACCATTTTTTCAGGGGACCAAAGCTCTGCACAGGGAAGGTTGCGTGAAAACCTCAGAAAATGATGGAAACACCACGGAAATGGACAGGAAACAGCAGGGGCAGCATGCATGGATGCCTCTGAGGCTGCCTAATCATACCATTACACCTGGTGGTGACCCTCAAGACAATTGTGCTGACCCAGACCAAGATGGGCAAGGCACATGCGCTGGCACATGTTAGGAAAGCACCCAACTAGGTGCAACGAAGGTCCATCACCGCCTGCGGGTGACACCACTGCCCATGCTAGCACTGCTATCCTATCCCCGCCCCAGGACGCAGGCATAAGCCTGACACAGCATGGCGGTGACACCAACAAGTGACCAAGTTAGATGAGGTAGCAGGTGAGCCACCCAAAAATTTAGCCTGACACAGCATGGCGGTGACACCACCAAGTGTCCAAGTTAGATGAGGTGGCAGGTGAGCCACCCAAAAATTTAGCCTGACACATGAGCCACCCAAAAATTTACCCTGACACAGCATGGCGGTGACACCACCAAGTGACCAAGTTAGACTGAGGTAGCAGGTGAACCACATAAAAATTTACCCTGACACAGCATGGCGGTGACAACAGAGTGACCAAGTTAGACTGAGGTAGCAAGTGAACCACATAAAAATCTACCCTGACACAGCATGGCGGTGAACCCAGAGTGACCAAATTAGACTGTGGTAGCAGGTGAACCACATATACTGTAAGTTTACCCTGACACAGCATGGCGTGACAACAGAGTGAACAAGTTTGACTGAGGTTGCAGGTGAACCACATAAAAATCTACCCTGACACAGCATGGCGGTGACAACAGAGTAACCAAGTTAGACTGAGGTAGCAGGTGAACCACATATAAATTTACCCTGACACAGCATGGCGGTGACAACAGAGTGACCAAGTTAGACTGAGGTAGCAGGTGAACCACATAAAAATTTACCCTGACACAGCATGGCGGTGAACCCAGAGTGACCAAGTTAGACTGAGGTAGCAGGTGAACCACATATAAATTTACCCTAACACAGCATGGCGGTGACAACAGAGTGACCAAGTTAGACTGAGGTAGCAGGTGAACCACATAAAAATTTACCCTGACACAGCATGGCGGTGAACCCAGAGTGACCAAGTTAGACTGAGGTAGCAGGTGAACCACATATAAATTTACCCTAACTTAGCATGGCGGTGACAACAGAGTGACCAAAGTAGACTGAGGTAGCAGGTGAACCACATAAAAATTTACCCTGACACAGCATGGCGGTGAACCCAGAGTGACCAAGGTAGACTGAAGTAGCAGGTGAACCACCCAAAAACTTAGCCTGACACAGCATGGAGGTGACACCACCAATGCCTTGGTCAGACTGAGATTGCAGTCAAACGGCTGTAGTTGAGCCTCCCAAAAAATGTTTTAGAGTGTCTGAAGTTGACTCTCCCAAAAAATTGTTTTGGAGTGTCTGTAATTGATCCTCCTAAAAAATGGTTTTGGAGTGTCTGAAGTTGACCCTCCGGAAAAATTGTTTTTGAGTGTCTGTAGTTGACCCTCCTGAAAAATTGTTTTTGAGTGTCTGTAGTTGACCCTCCTAAAAAATTGTTTTTGAGTGTCTGTAGTTGACCTTCCTGAAAAATTGTTTTTGAGTGTCTGTAGTTGAACCTCCTAAAAAATAGTTTTCAAGTGTCTGTAGTTGACGCTCCTAAAAAATTGATTGGAGAGAGGGCCTGTAGGTGGCCCTCCGTAAACATTGTTTGAAAAGAGAGCCAGTTGGCCCTCTGAAAAATTGCCTGTTGGCTCAGCGTTTGTGTAAGAAGAAAAGGAGGAGGAGGAGAGGAGAGGATACATGAAGAATCTTCATATTGAGCTGCTTTCCCCCGGTGGAGATTTGAATTCCGATGAAATCCAGGCTTTATTCATTTTAATAAGCGTCAGCATGTCAGCGCTGTCAGTTGACAGGCGTGTACGCTTATCAGTGATGATGCCACCAGCTGCACTGAAGACCCGCTCTGACAACACGCTAGCGGCAGGGCAGGCCAGCACCTCCAAGGCGTACAGCGCCAGTTCGGGCCACGTGTCCAGCTTTGCAACTTAGAAGTTGTATGGAGCAGACTGATCATGCAGGACGTTGGTATGGTCAGCTAGGCACTCCCTCACCATCTTTCTGAACAGCTCCCCCCTACTCTGTCTAGACTGGGGATGGGTGAAATAGTCTTGCTGGGGTGACATAAAACTGGCAAACTGCCTTGGAGAGTGTTCCCCTGCCAGTGCTTCACAAGCTGCCTGCTCCCCTCCTCTCCCCCGCTAGTTGGCCCACAGAACTACGTCCTCTGCCGCTAGCGATGTCAGATGGGAAGGATAGTTTCAGCTTGTGCACCAGGGCCTGTTGATATTGATTCACTCTCATACTCCTTTCCTATACAGGAATGAGAGTGGAAAAGTTCTGCTTGTACCGGGTGTTTGCAAAAATGCTTCTAACATGAAGTCAGCCATGTGCGCCAGAGTCCCAACACGCAATAATTCCCTCTCCTCAATAGGCTGACTCTCCATTTCCTCCTCCTCCAACTCCTCCTCTTCAGCCCATACACGCTCAACAGATAAGAACAGTCTCCTCCTCTTCCTCCTCCTCCCCCTCCTCCAATACGCGCTGAGAAACCCCTGAGGGTGGTCTGGCTATCAAGCAACGTATCTTCTTCCCCCCATCTCCTGTGACAAGCTCAAAGCCTCTAACTTCATGCTGAGCAGTGAGTTTTTCAGCAGACAAAGCAGCGGGATGGTGACGCTGATAATGGCAGCATCGCCGCTGACCATCTGAGTTGACTCCTCAAAGTTGCTTAACACCTGATAGATATCAGACATCCACGTCCACTCCTCATTGTAGACTTAAGGAAGCTGACTAACCTGACTACTAGTTCTCGTGGAAGTTGTCATCTGGCAGTCTACAATCGCTCTGCGGTGCTGGTAAACCCTGGCTAACATGTGTAATGTGGAATTCCATTGCGTAAACATGTCGCACAACAGTCGATGAGCTGTCAGTTGTAAGCGCCGTTGCACTGCCCTGAGAGTGGCAGCATCTGTGGTTGACTTGCGGAAATGCGCACAGATGCGTCGCACCTCGGTAATCAAATCAGACAAATTGGGGTAGGTCTTGAGGAACCGCTGAACCACAAGATTAAACACGTGGGCCAGGCATGGCACATGTGTGAGTCTGCCGAGATGCAGAGCCGCCACCAGGTTACACCCTTTGTCACACACAACCATGCCTGGTTTGAGGTTCAGCGGCGCAAGCCAAAGATCGGTCTGCGCCGTGATGCCCTGTAACAGCTCTTGGGCAGTGTGCCTCTTGTCACCTAAGCTCAGCAGTTTGAGCACCACCTGCTGGCGCTTATCCACGGCAGTGCTGCTGCGCCTAGAGCTACCGACTGAAGGTGCCGTGCTCACGGATGGTAATTGAGAGTAAGAGGAGGAGGAGGGGTTGGAGGAAGAGGCATAAAAAGCCTGAGAAACCGTGACCGAGGTAGGCCCCGCAATCCTCGGTGTGGGCAGCACATGAGTGGCCCCAGGGTCCGACTCGGTCCCAGCCTCCACCAAGTTAACCCAATGTGCCATCAGGGAGATATAGTGTCCCTGCCCGCCAGCACTTGTCCACGTGTCCGTGGTTAGGTGGACCTTCTCAGTAACAGCGTTGGTCAGGGCAGGGATGATGTTCTCTGACACGTGCTGGTGTAGGGCTGGGACGGCACATCGGGAAAAATAGTGGTGTGACCCGCAGAAGGTGAACGTCCTTGGTTCCACTGAATCGGGTGTTTAGCACTCATTTGCCTGCGCATGCTGGCAGTGGTTAGGCTGGTAGTGGTGGCTCCCCTGCTGATCCTGGTGTGGCACAGGTTGCACACCACAGTCCGTCGGTCATCCTCACTTTCTTTAAGGAACCTCCAGAATTGCGAACATCTAGGCCTCGGCACGGGAGCTTCACTCCGTGAAACAGTTGCTGATCTACTTGCTCTGGCCCTGCTTCTCCCTCTGGCCACCCCACTGCCTCTTCCAACCTGTTCAGGTGCTGCACTTACCTCCCCCTCAGAAGCACTGTCTTGACTAGGCTTACCAACCCAGCTCGGGTCGGTCACCTCATCATCCACCAGCTCTTCCTCTGATTTCTCACTCTGCTCCCCCTCGGACTTACTGCCCTGACAACAACGTCACTGTCTGACAACCGTGTCTCATCATCATCATCATTCGACACCTCTTGACACACTACTTGCACTAAGTCCACACTCTCATCACCCACAGACTGTGAAAGTTCTAAATTTTGGGCATCGGGACAGAGCAACTGCTCAGGTTGCTGCTGAGCAGTGGTTTGTGTCTCTGGGTAGGGTCCTGAAAAGAGTTCCTGTGAGTATGCCAGATCTGAATCCATATTTTCCATGGGGGGGGCAGGCTGGGGGGAAGGAGGTTGAGCTGGAGGAGCCAGAGGTCTACTCCATTGGCTAGTGTGGGTGGACTGCGTGGAATACTGGGTGGTGGATAAATAACTGAACACATTATCCGCTATCCACGTCATCACCTGTTTGCACTGTTGTGGTTTTAATAGTGGTGTACCATGTTACCCTGTAAGTTGCAAGATGAAGCTAGGGAGCGAAACTCTGTGGCGTTCCACTGCTCCCTCATTAGTAGGTACTGTGTCACCCTGCCTAGGACCACGGCCTCTGCCCCCTACATCACTTGGACACCCACGTCCACGTCCTCGACCCTTACCCCTGGGGTTCACCATTTTGTATATTCACTAAACTGAGGCCAAAACCGTATTCAATAGACAGTAGAATTACTATCTGAGGCAAAAAAACGTATTCTCTAGTCTCCGACTACTGTACCGCACACCACTCAATTTTTCACTGGACTCTAGTATATATAACTGAGAGAAAAAAACATATTCTCTAGACTGCGGCTACTATACCGCACACCACTCAATTTTTCACTGGACTGTAGTATATATAACTGAGAGAAAAAACATATTTTCTAGATCTGCGGCTACTGTACCGCACACCACTCAATTTTTCACTGCACTGTAGTATATATAACTGAGAGAAAAAACGTAGTCTTTAGACTGCGGCTACTGTACCGCACACAACAGAATTTTTCACTGCACTGTAGTATATATAACTGAGAGAAAAAACGTATTTTCTAGACTCCGGCTACTGTACCGCACACGAGAGAATAGTTCACTGCACTGTAGCATATATAACTGAGAGAAAAAAACGTAGTCTTTAGACTCCGGCTACTGTACCGCACACGACAGAATTTTTCACTGCACTGTAGTATATATAACTGAGAGAAAAAAACGCATTCTCTAGACTGCGGCTACTGTACCGCACACCACTCAATTTTTCACTGGACTGTAGTATATATAACTGAGAGAAAAAACATATTTTCTAGACTGCGGCTACTGTACCGCACACAACAGAATTTTTCACTGCACCGTAGTATATATAACTGAGAGAAAAAACGTATTTTCTAGACTCCGGCTACTGTACCACACACGACAGAATTTTTCACTGCACTGTAGTATATATAACTGAGAGAAAAAACGTAGTCTTTAGACTGCGGCTACTGTACCACACACAACAGAATTTTTCACTGCACTGTAGTATATATAACTGAGAGAAAAAACGTATTCTCTAGACTGCGGCTACTGTACCGCACACCACTCAATTTTTCACTGGACTGTAGTATATATAACTGAGAGAAAAAACATATTTTTTAGACTGCGGCTACTGTACCGCACACGACAGAATTTTTCACTGCACCGTAATATATATAACTGAGAGAAAAAAACGTATTTTCTAGACTCCGGCTACTGTACCGCACACGACAGAATTTTTCACTGCACTGTAGTATATATAACTGAGAGAAAAAACGTAGTCTTTAGACTGCGGCTACTGTACCGCACACGACAGAATTTTTCACTGCACTGTAGTATATATAACTGAGAGAAAAAACGTATTTTCTAGACTGTGGCTACTGTACCGCACACGACAGAATTTTTCACTGCACTGTAGTATATATAACTGAGAGAAAAAATGTATTTACTAGACTCCGGCTACTGTACAGCACACAACAGAATTGTTCGCTGCACTGTAGTATATATAACTGAGAGAAAAAACGTAGTCTTTAGACTGCGGCTACTGTACCGCACACGACAGAATTTTTCACTGCACTGTAGTATATATAACTGAGAGAAAAAACATATTTTCTAGACTCCGGCTACTGTACCGCACATGACAGAATTGTTCACTGCACTGTAATATATATAACTGAGAGAAAAAAAACGTAGTCTTTAGACTGCAGCTATTGTACCGCACACCACTCAATTTTTCACTGCACTGTAGTATATATAACTGAGAGAAAAAACATATTCTTTAGACTGCGGCTACTGTACCGCACACAACAGAATTTTTCACTGCACTGAAGTATATATAAAGAGAGAAAGAACGTAGTCTTTAGACTCCGGCTACTGTACCGCACACGACGGAATTTTTCACTGCACTGTAGTATTTATAACTGAGAGAAAAAATGTATTTTCTAGACTCCGGCTACTGTACCGCAGACGACATAATTTTTCACTGCACTGTAGTATATATAACTGAGAGAAAAAATGTAGTCTTTAGACTGTGGCTACTGTACCGCACACAACAGAATTTTTCACTGCACTGTAGTATATATAACTGAGAGAAAAAACGTATTTTCTAGACTCCGGCTACTGTACCGCACATGACAGAATTTTTCACTGCACTGTAGCATATATAACTGAGAGAAAAAACGTAGTCTTTAGACTGTGGCTATTGTACCGCACACCAATCAATTTTTCAGTGGACTGTAGTATATATAACTGAGAGAAAAAACGTATTTTCTAGACTGCGGCTACTGTACCTCACACGACATAATTTTTCACTGCACTGTAGTATATATAACTGAGAGAAAAAACGTATTTTCTAGACTCCAGCTACTGTACCGCACATGACAGAATTGTTCACTGCACTGTAATATATATAACTGAGAGAAAAAACGTGGTCTTTAGACTGCGGCTACTGTACCGCACACGACAGAATTTTTCACTGCACTGTAGTATATATAACTGAGAGAAAGAACGTAGTCTTTAGACTCCGGCTACTGTACCGCACACGACAGAATTTTTCACTGCACTGTAGCATATATAACTGAGAGAAAAAAATTATTTTCTAGACTCCGGCTACTGTACCGCACACAACAGAATTGTTCACTGCACTGTATCCAGGGGCGGACTGGGAACTTAAAGTGGCCCTGGAAAAATACAAAAAGTGGCCCCATTTTCTAGTTGGGTCCAAATTGATGGAAGGCAGGGTCAGCAATACCATATTGAGGCACATTATATCACCCCAACAGAGCCAAATACCACAGTCCATTACAAAATACTGGTAGCAGCACAAAATACAGCCCCAAAAACTTCTACTGGCCAGCCTTGAGGAGGGCCCAAGTGGCCCCCTGGGCATCGGCCCACCGGGAAATTTCCCTGTAAGGTCTATGGCCAATCCGCCCCTGACTGTAATATATATAACTGAGAGAAAAAAACGTAGTCTTTAGACTGCGGCTATTGTACCGCACACCACTCAATTTTTCAGTGGACTGTAGTATATATAACTGAGAGAAAAAACGTAGTCTTTAGACTGCGG
>ONZH01017859.1:0-12500 GCA_900303285.1 Rhinella marina
TTACTCATCTCTGCACATCATACTGCGGGTGCCCCCCATTACTCATGCTCTGCACATCACTACTGCGGGGTGCCCCCATTACTCATCTCTGCACATCATACTGCGGGGTGCCCCCATTACTCATCTCTGCACATCGGCGGTGCCCCCCATTACTCATCTCTGCACATCATACTGCAGGGTGCCCCCCATTACTCATCTCTGCACATGATACTGCAGGGTGCCCCTATTACTCATCTCTGCACATGATACTGCGGGGTGCCCCCCATTACTCATCTCTGCATCTCTGCACATGATACTTGCGGGTGCCCCTCATTACTCATCTCTGCACATCATACTGCAGGGTGCCCCCCATTACTCATCTCTGCTGCAGGGTGGCCCCCATTACTTCATCTCTGCACGTTATACTGCGGGGTGCCCCCCATTACTCATCTCTGCACATGACACTGCGGGGTGCCCCCCATTACTCATCTCTGCACATGACACTGCGGGGTGCCCCCCATTACTCATCTCTGCACATCATACTGCAGGGTGCCCCTCATTACTCATCTCTGCACATGATACTGCGGGGTGCCCCCCATTACTCATCTCTGCACATCATACTGTAGGGTGCCCCCCATTACTCATCTCTGCACATCATACTGTAGGGTGCCCCCCATTACTCATCTCTGCTCATGACACTGCGGGGTGCCCCCCATTACTCATCTCTGCACATGATACTGCAGGGTGCCCCCCATTACTCATCTCTGCACATCATACTGCAGGGTGCCCCCATTACTCATCTCTGCACATGATACTGCAGGGTGCCCCCCATTACTCATCTCTGCACATCATACTGCGGGGTGCCCCCCATTACTCATCTCTGCACATCATTACTGCAGGGTGCCCCCATTACTCATCTCTGCACATCATACTGCAGGGTGCCCCCCATTACTCATCTCTGCACATGATACTGCGGGGTGCCCCCATTACGCATCTCTGCACATGATACTGCAGGGTGCCCCCCATTACTCATCACTGCACATCACACTGCGGGGTGCCCCCCATTACTCATCTCTGCACATCATACTGCAGGGTGCCCCCCATTACTCATCTCTGCACATCATACTGCAGGGTGCCCCCCATTACTCATCTCTGCACATGAGACTGCGGGGTGCCCCCCATTACTCATCTCTGCACATCATACTGCAGGGTGCCCCCCATTACTCATCTCTGCACATCATACTGCAGGGTGCCCCCCATTACTCATCTCTGCACATCATACTGCAGGGTGCCCCCCATTACTCATCTCTGCACATCATACTGCAGGGTGCCCCCCATTACTCATCTCTGCACATCACACTGCGGGGTGCCCCCCATTACTCATCTCTGCACATCATACTGCAGGGTGCCCCCATTACTCATCTCTGCCACATCATACTGCAGGGTGCCCCCCATTACTCATCTCTGCACATCAACTGCGGGGTGCCCCCCATTACTCATCTCTGCACATCATACTGCAGGGTGCCCCCCATTACTCATCTCTGCACATCATACTGCAGGGTGCCCCCATTACTCATCTCTGCACATCATACTGCAGGGTGCCCCCCATTACTCATCTCTGTATATAATATAGTTGGGGTGCAGCGAGGTGACGCCCCCATTACTTACCTTTTCCTGGTTTTTGCTCTGGCAGCCGTTATAAAGATGGAAGGAGGAACAGAAATCGACCTGAAGATCCTGGATGAGGAGGAGGAACAAGCAAAGCGAGAGGCTGCAAAGAAAGAGGAGGCGCGGACCACTGAGGGGCAGAGTAAGCCCCCAGAGGAGAAAGAGTCAGCACCAAAGGTGAGGGGAGGGGGTGGCAGTGACTGGCACGGGGATGTGTGGTGAGAAGAGGGGCAGCCGTGGCCGGTAGGTGGGAGGGGCAGCCGTTGGCCGGTAGGTGGGAGGGGCAGCGTGGCGGTAGGTGGGAGGGGCAGCCGTGGCGGGTAGGTGGGAGGGGCAGCCGTGGCCGGTAGGTGGGAGGGGCAGCCGTGGCCGGTAGGTGGGAGGGGCAGCCGTGGCCGGTAGGTGGGAGGGGCAGCCGTGGCCGGTAGGTGGGAGGGGCAGCCTGGCCGGTAGGTGGCAGCCGTGCGCCGGTAGGTGGAGGGGCAGCCGTGGCCGGTAGGTGCGAGGGGCAGCCGTGGCCGTAGGTGCGAGGGGCAGCCGTGGCCGGTAGGTGGGGACTGCACTCAGCAATACTCTACGTCTTTCTAGACTGATCCAGAGAAGGAGCCGGTGGAGGAAGAGAAGCCTCCAAAACCAGAGGAGGAGGAAGAGAAGAAGGTGGAGAAGGAGGAGCCGGAGCGGGAGAGCAGGAAGGTCGGTCAGGGGCCACGACCCCCAGCAGTCACCCATAGATGATGCTTCTCCTAAGATGAAAGCTGAAGGGTGCTGGTTCTGTATGTGATCTCGTCTGCTCTCCTCCACAGTCCACAAAAAGGAAAAGGAAGAGGAGCGGAGACAGCGACGACGGCAGCGACTCAGAGTCCGGCTCTGGTTCTGAACCTGGAAGCCCCAAACCAGAGAACCAGGGACAAAACGGGCGAGGTAAGTCCTGTAAGTCCTGGGACACCCACCCTCTGCGCTGGTTCTGTGGCTCACGACTTCTGTGTCCCCGACAGAAGAATCCCCCAAGAAGGAAGAGGAAGAAGAGAAACCCAAGGAGAAGCCGAAGGAGGAAGTGGTGAAGCCTCGTCCCCTGCACAAGACCTGCTCCCTCTTCATAAGGAACGTCGCCCCCAACATCTCCAAGGCTGAGATCACTGCGGTAAGGGTCTCATGTGCCAGCCTGCAGAATAGTGAGTGCAGCTCTGGAGTATAAAACAGAATGTAATGTATGTATACAGTGACTGCACCAGCAGAATAGTGAGTGCAGCTCTGGAGTATAATACAGGATGTAACTCAGGATCAGTACAGGATAAGTAATGTATGTACACAGTGACTGCACCAGCAGAATAGTGAGTGCAGCTCTGGAGTAT
Source organism: Rhinella marina (assembly GCA_900303285.1). Lineage (NCBI taxonomy): Eukaryota > Metazoa > Chordata > Amphibia > Anura > Bufonidae > Rhinella > Rhinella marina. The sequence continues at coordinate 3,000 of ONZH01017859.1, forward strand.
AATACAGGATGTAACTCAGGATCAGTACAGGATAAGTAATGTATGTACACAGTGACTGCACCATCAGAATAGTGAGTGCAGCTCTGGAGTATAATACAGGATGTAACTCAGGATCAGTACAGGATAAGTAATGTATGTACACAGTGACTGTACCAGCAGAATAGTGAGTGCAGCTCTGGAGTATAATACAGGATGTAACTCAGGAGCAGTACAGGATAAGTAATGTATGTACACAGTGACTGCACCAGCAGAATAGTGAGTGCAGCTCTGGAGTATAATACAGGATGTAACTCAGGATCAGTACAGGATAAGTAATGTATGTACACAGTGACTGCACCAGCAGAATAGTGAGTGCAGCTCTGGAGTATAATACAGGATGTAACTCAGGATTAGTACAGGATAAGTAATGTATGTACACAGTGACTGCACCAGCAGAAGAGTGAGTGCAGCTCTGGAGTATAATACAGGATGTAACTCAGGATTAGTACAGGATAAGTAATGTATGTACACAGTGACTGCACCAGCAGAATAGTGAGTTCAGCTCTGGAGTATAATACAGGATGTAACTCAGGATTAGTACAGGATAAGTAATGTATGTACACAGTGACTGCACCAGCAGAATAGTGAGTTCAGCTCTGGAGTATAATACAGGATGTAACTCAGGATCAGTACAGGATAAGTAATGTATGTACACAGTGACTGCACCAGCATAATAGTGAGTGCAGCTCTGGAGTATAATACAGGATGTAACTCAGGATCAGTACAGGATAAGTAATGTAATGTATGTACACAGTGACTGCACCAGCAGAATAGTGAGTTCAGCTCTGGAGTATATTACCGGAGGCTCAAGTTCTATCAGAGGCTCTTAAAGGGGTTATCCAGGATATCAGATTGGCGGAGGTCTGACTCCCGTGACCACTGTCAGTCAGCTGTTTGAAGAAGTCGCAGAGTCCATTGGTACTCCGCTGAGTGCCGCGGTCTCTTCACAGCGCTGTCCGTAGTGTAGCGGCCGTGCCTGTTATTGTAGCCCAGATCCAACCACTTGAATAGGACTGAACTGCGCTTACGGTGAGGTCGCTGCACCAGGTAGACGCCTCACCGCGCCGCAGCCTCGTATACAGGTGACTGGTTCTGATGACTTATCCGGGGAATCCCTCCACTGACTTTCTCTGCTTCTTCCTCCAGCTCTGTAAGAGGTACCCGGCTTCCTACGGGTGGCGCTGTCTGATCCTCAGCCTGAGAGGAGGTGAGATGGGCGCCCTGTGGGCGTGGGGCTGGTTATGTGCCCCCTGGAATTTAGTGACTTTTGCTCATTGTTTCCTGTAGGTTTCTGCGGAAAGGCTATGTGACCTTCGATCGAGGGGTGAACATTAAGGAGATCTGCTGGAATCTGCAGAATATCCGGGTACGTCGCCGTCTTCGCCACCTTGGTAGTTATGTGCCCCATCTTGTATGCTTTGCTCACCCCGTCTGTTATCACCTTGTAGCTTCGTGAGTGTGAGCTGAGCCCGGTGGTGAACAGAGAACTGTCCTGGAGGATCCGACACGTCAGCGGTATCACCCAGCACCGGCCCATCCTCCGCAACGACATCAAGCTGGCGGCCAGGCTCATCCACGCCTTAGACGAGAGGGGGCAGCTGTGGAAAGAGACACAGGACGGGGAGGTGAGGCTTCGGAGGAAGGCGGCTCTGGGGGACGGCCATCGCCATCGGTAGCGCGCTCTCATGTTTTTGCCGCCGTTTCTCTCTTCAGGAAGTCTCTGCTCAGAATCCGATACTGAAAAATATCACAGATTACCTCATCGATGAGGTCAGCGCCGAAGAGGAGGACCTACTATGGGGGGCTGGGAGGACAGCGGGAACTGAACCCCCCAAAGAAGGGAACCCCACAGAGATCAGCGTGGAGAGAGATGAGAAGCTCATTAAGGTAACGAGGTTTTCTGGATTCTGTCGTTTATAGAGGCTGGCTCCTGAAGAAGTAGCCAAGATCTCCTAATAGTAGGTCAGTCTTAGTTGTCCATAGCAGCCAATCAGAGCTCAGCTTTCATCTTTTCCGGAGCCCTGTGGGAACTGAAGCTGAGCTCTGATTGGCTGCTATGGACAACTAAGACAGATTTCCTATTCCTGTGTAGACATGTTGTCAAGTCTCTCGTGTGATCTACGGGATTACATAGCATCTACCATCCCCGTCAGCACTGACCACGGCACATGCGATGCGGGCGGTGGGAAGGGGTGTCCGTCGTGTCCCTGCACTGCTGTGACGGGGACCCGATGGCTTAGATAGCAGCTGGATGCCTTCCTTAGGCGTTACGTTGAGTAATACACTTCCAGCCAATGCATTACAATACAGAAGTATTGTAAAGGGGATCAGATCCCCAAAAGTTAAAGTGTAAAAAAAAAAAGAAAGTAAAAAAAATAGTTTTACAAAAAAAAAGTTTCAAGTTCCAAAAAAAGCGTCCTTTTCACAAAATAATATAAAAAAAAAATTGTAAAAAAAGACACATTAGGTATTGCCGCGTCTATATTGACCGACTCTATAAAAATATCACATGATCCACCCCGCCAGGTGAACGCAGTAAAAAAAAAAAAGTGCCAAAACAGCCTTTTTTTGGTCACCTTCCCTTACAAAAAGTGTAATAGCAGGCGATCATATGTGTATGTACCCCAAAATGGTACCAATGAAACGTCATCTCGTCCCGCAAAAAATGAGACCCTAAGACAATCGCCAGAAAAATAAAAAAAATATGGCTCTCAGAAAATAGCAACACAAAAAAGATATTTCATTTTGTTCAAAAATGCATCTGTGTAAAACTTTCCAAAAATAAAAATGTTAGACATATTGGGTATCTCCGTGTCCGTGACAACCTGCTCTATAAAAATATCACATGATTTGCCCCCTCAGGTGAATGCTGTAAAAAGTTTTTTTTTAAAAACTATGCCAAAACAGCTATTTTTTTCACCTTGACTCGCAAAAGTGTAATACCAAGCGATCAAAAAGTCTTATGTACCCCAAAATGGTACCAATGAAAACGTCACCTCATCCCGCAAAAAATGAGCCCCCACATAAGACAATAACTCAAAAAAATAAAAATCAATGGCTCCCGCAAACCAATCCATCAAAATCTGTGTTGTAAAATCCATATGGCGCTCCTTCCTTTCTGAGTCCTGCCATGGGCCCACACAGCAGTTTACCACCACATATGGGGTGTTAGCGTATTCAGGAGAAAATGGGGAACAAATTATGGGCTGCTTTTCTCCTGTTACCCCTTGTCAAAATGAAAAATTTGGGGCTAAAGCAACATTTTATTGGAAGAAATGAAACTTTTAATTTTCACAGCCAAGTGTTTCCAAATTCCGTAAAACGCTTAGGGGGTCAAAGTGGTCAGTACCCCCCTTAATATATTCTTTGAAGGGTGTAGTTTCCAAAATGGGGTCACTTTTTGAGGGTTTCCACTGTAGGGGTACGTCAGGGTCTCTCAATTACAAAATGGTGCCTAAAAACTATTCTAGCATAATCTGCCTCCAAAATCCGTATGGCGCTCCTTTCCTTCTGACCATGTGTGCCCATAGAGACGTTTACCACCACATATGGGGTATTTCTGTAAACTGCAGACTCAGAGCAATGTAGATTGAGGTTTAGTTTGCTGTTAACCCTTGCTGTGTTGCAAGAAAAAAATTAACATGAATAATCTACCAAAAAAGTGAAATTTTGAAATTTCACCCCCATTTTCCTTTAATTCTTGTGGAACACCTCAAGGGTTAACAAAGTTTGTAACATCAGTTTTTTTATAATTTGAGGGGTGTAGTTTCTAAAATGGGGTCATTTATGGGGGGGGGGGTTCATTATGTAAGCCTCACAAAATCACTTTATATCTGAACTGGTGCTTAAAAAAATGGTTTTGGAAATTTTGTTGAAAATTTGAAAAATGGCTTCTAAACTTCTAAGCCTTCTAACGTCCTAAAAAAGTAAAACGACATTTACAAAATGATGCCAACATAAAGTAGACATATGGGGAATGTAAAATCTATTTTTGGAGGTATTACTATGTATTTTGAAAGTAGAGAAATGGAAATGTGGAAATTTGCAAACATTTTTTCAAATTTTTGGTAAATTTGGAATTTTTTTAATAAATAAAAATGAAATATTTTGCCACAAATTACTAATGTCGTGAAGCACAATATGTGACGAGAAAACAATCTCAGAATGGCTTGGATAAGTAAAAGCGTTCCAAAGTTATTACCACATAAAGTGACACATGTCAGATTTGAAAAAAATTGCCTGGTCAGGAAGGTGAAAACAGGCTGGGGGTTGAAGGGTTAAGGGACCCGGAGTTGGTGATTATAGCAGGAGACTTCATACAATGATTAACTGGGATTAGCTCTAAAACGTCCCCGACTTCAAGACTCTTTTTGTACTATTAGTGCTGTGTGCAGAATCTCCAGTGTATTTGAGGTTCATCTTCAAACTGCTGTCCTTGACTCACTGCCTGCATCCTGTCTGTATGTGGTATATGTCGTCTCCAGTATATTCTATGAATTGCAACGTCACACTGTTCTCTGGTTCTACACACTGTCTATGCTATATATGCTGTGTGCAGAATCTCCAGTGTACCCCATGAGTCAGGAGAGAGCAGTGTGAAGCTGCATCTCGTATGATACACAGCATATATAGTGTACCCAGTGTGAATAAGTGGACAGCACTGTGACATGGCATTTTATAGGATACACTGGAGATACAATGCCTGTATTCTAAATCAGTGAAAACGGTGTGAAGCTGCATCTCGCACAGCCTGTATACTGTTATATGTGGAGTCTCCAGTATATTGTCCAAAATGCAGCTTCACACTGCCCTCTACTTATTCAAACTGGCTATACTGTGTATGCTGTGCGCAGAAAATCCAGTGTATCCTTTGAGATGCAGCTTGTGTTCTCCTCTGACACACACTGCTTGTGTACTATGTGTGGTTTATGCAGAATATCCAGTGTACAGAGCTGCAGCTTCACACTGCTGTTCCCGGACTTGTCCCATCTGTATACAATCTGTGTAGGGTATATCTGTGTATCCAAATGCAGCTTCACACTGCTCTCCACTTATTCACACTGGCCATACTATGTATGCTGTGTGCAGAAACCCCTGTGTATCCGCATGCACGTTCATACTGCTCTCCCCTGACTCACTCTGTTAACACTCCAAAAAAAAGTTTTATCTGATGATTTTATTGGCCTTCAAATTCCAGCATACCACAGGAGCTTCACCCACTTCACTGAGGGAGCTTGGCATGGTAGTGCAGTCTCCAGGGCGGGTGGTCTCCATAGTTGGGGGTTGAGAAGGAGGTCTGACTGTCTCTTCTGCACACCTCAGGTCCTGGACAAGCTCCTCCTGTATCTGCGCATTGTTCATTCTGTCGACTATTACATCAACTGCGACTACCCCAGCGAGGACGAAATGCCGACGCGCTGCGGGATCATGCACGTCCGAGGACCCATACCGCCCAACCGCGTCTCCCACAGAGAAGGTGATATTATTAGTGTGGTCTACAAATGCTGATTTTTTTTTTATTTATTTATTTTTTTTTGTATTGTCATTTTCAAGATCTTAGCTTGCAGTTGGTGAATGGAAACATCCTTCACACATCTGATTCTCACAGTTGAGGTTTTGGATCTTTTTGGTGTCCCAGCTATTACACTGAGACATTGTAGCAAACCCTCTACTGTGAACAAAAAAAAGGAAGGAAGGAGCTTTTTGGCCACTGTTCACTGACAGCAAGTGGAGATCTTAAATGGTGGGTGTATTAGAAGGTCTCCATGGTGAGGTAAATGGTTATGGGGTGACGTGCATTATCCAGGTCTGTGTGATCTGGCCCGGTCAGTTACCTCTCCTCCTGTCCTTACTGTGCCCTCTCTCGTCAGTGGCGGACTGGCAGAAGACGTTTGAGGAGAAGCTGGCGCCTCTTTTTGCTGTACGTGAAACGCTTTCTGAGGAGGAAGCGCTGAAGGTCGGAAAGAAGGACCCAGAACAGGAAGTGGAGAAGTTTGTGACGGCGAACACCCAGGAGCTGGGCAAGGAGAAGTGGCTGTGCCCGCTAAGCGGCAAGAAGTTCAAGGTGTGGTGGGCTGGGTGAGGGGGCAGAGCCAGGCGCTTACCGCGTGGCCTCCATCTTCACCTTCCCTTTTCTCCTCCACAGGGACCAGAGTTTGTTCGTAAACACATCTTCAACAAGCACGCCGAAAAGATCGAGGAGGTCAAGAAGGAGGTGGCCTTCTTCAATAACTTCCTGATGGACAGTAAACGCCCCGCACTGCCTGAGGTGAAACCCATCCAGCCCCCGATAGCTGGGCAAGGTAAGTCCTAACACAACGGGGCTCCTGTCTGTATCACCCTGCAGGAGGAGGGGCAGGCTCATAGCTTTCTTCTGTCTGTATCACCCTGCAGGAGGAGGGGCAGGCTCATAGCTCTCTTCTGTCTGTATCACCCTGCAGGAGGAGGGGCAGGCTCATAGCTCTCTTTTGTCTGTATCATCCTGCAGGAGGAGGGGCAGGCTCATAGCTCTCTTCTGTCTGTATCACCCTGCAGGAGGAGGGGCAGGCTCATAGCTCTCTTCTGTCTGGGTCGCTGTATGATTCCTTGCTCTTATTTTTCAGCTTTGGCCCCAGGGCTGCTGTACCCTCACCAGGGCCCCCAGGCTCTCCTTCCGTACGGTCAGCCGCGCCCCCCGGTCCTGGGTTATGGAGGTAGGTTTGGTGCTGTGGTTGGGTGTCTGGTGGGTGTTGCTATGTCTGTTTCTGATGGTTGTCTTCCTCCAGGTGCACCTCAGTTTCCTCCCAATCCTTATGGGGCTGGACGCGGTTATGATGCATTCAGGGGCCAGGGGGGCGTCTACCCGGGCAAACCCCGCAACCGGTGAGTAATGATAGATCGAGCTATACCCCCTCCCCCGCACACACACTATGCTGACGTCACATCCCCCCCACACAGGCTGATGAGAGGAGACCCTCGCTCTATTATTGAGTACAGAGACCTGGACGCCCCGGACGACGTGGATTTCTTTTAATGTCTGCATTTATATTAGATGCCACCCCTCCCCCGCTCCTCCTGTCACCGGCCTGTGCCCCTTTATTAAGGTATCACTCCTGCTTCTCTCCGGACGTTACCCTTTTTAATTAATTTTTCAGGCCATGAGACGAATGTGAAGCCGGTTCTATTCAATAAACCTTTTTCCTGATGAATTACATGTGATGGTTGGGGGAGGGGCATGTTACACATCATGTGATACCTGTGGGGTCACGATGTTTTATAATAAATCTGTAAATGTATCAGTGCTGTGTCCTGTCTTCTATGTATTGGGCGTCCATTGCCTCTATATGTGTAATGTCGCTGTCCTGTATTCTGTCAGCTGGTGGCCTGACAGTAAAACTGCCTGCTGACCATGGCAACCAATCAGAGCTCAACTGTAGAGGCAACCAATCATCAGAGCTCAGTCCTCAAAGCAACCAATCAAAGTTCAGCTTTCACTTTACCTCAGCAGCATAAGATATGAATCTGGTTGGTTGGCTCCTTTCTGCCAGTCAGTAGTTGTCTTTGTGGAGAGCAGCAGTGACCTGTACTGGGGGCCTCATCCCAGCTGCCCATGGCAACCAATCGGAGCTCAACTGTAAAAACCAACCAATAATCAGGCCTCAGTTCTCATAGCAACCAATCATCAGGCCTCAGTTCTCATAGCAACCAATCAAAGCTCAGTTTTCACTTTACCTCAGCAATGTAAGATAAGAATCTGGTCGATTGGCTCTATTCTGCCAGTCAGTAGTCGTCTTTGTGGAGAGCTTCTGACCATGGCAACCAATCATCAGGGCTTAGTTCTCACTTGTGTCAGTAATATAGGGGCACCTGAAGGGTTTATGAAACTAATCTGCAAACCGAAGTCTATCTGAAGCAGAGAAGTAGAACTACCTCCAGCAGGTAAGTACCTTATTTCCACTATCCTGTAAAGACGACCTGAGGTACACAGTTTTGGTCTTTCATGGCCCCCGTATCTGATTAGAAAGGGCATTTCTCATCTTTCCTGTATTCTGATGAGGGTTCATATCTGCCCCAGGCTGAACGGACTCAAGTGCCTTCTATCTATGCCAGAGAAGTGGCCGAATCCAGTTAGTCAGTAGGGATGTGGCGGTACACCGTCGTATCTGGCAATGCAAGAAAGGTGATCTTTGGTAGCCTGTGCTCAGCCAGAGGGAGCAACAAACGCTACTGTGAACGTAGCATAATTTATGGTGTTACCTGAACGCAATGTTTCTGATAACCACAAGAGGGCAGTCACAGCTAAGAGTAATACCCCAGCTAACAAGACGGGTGAAGTGGCACTGTACAGTGAATATATACAGAATAAGAGAATTACACCCAGTATACAGGATGGGAGAAGTGGTACTGCGCAGTGTATATGTATGTATATATATATATATATATATATATATATATATATATATATATATATATATACAGAATAAGAGCAGATACTGAGGATTACACCCAGTATACAGGACAGAAGAAGTGGTACCGTGCAGTGTGTATGTATATATATATGTGTGTATATATATATATATATATATATATATATATATATATATATACACACACTTACACTCACCGTCCACTTTATTAGGTACACCATGCTAGTAACGGGTTGGACCCCCTTTTGCCTTCAGAACTGCCTCAATTCTTCGTGGCATAGATTCAACAAGGTGCTGGAAGCATTCCTCAGAGATTTTGGTCCATATTGACATGATGGCATCACACAGTTGCCGCAGATTTGTCGGCTGCACATCCATGATGCGAATCTCCCGTTCCACCACATCCCAAAGATGCTCTATTGGATTGAGATCTGGTGACTGTGGAGGCCATTTGAGTACAGTGAACTCATTGTCATGTTCAAGAAACCAGTCTGAGATGATTCCAGCTTTATGACATGGCGCATTATCCTGCTGAAAGTAGCCATCAGATGTTGGGTACATTGTGGTCATAAAGGGATGGACATGGTCAGCAACAATACTCAGGTAGGCTGTGGCGTTGCAACGATGCTCAATTGGTACCAAGGGGCCCAAAGAGTGCCAAGAAAATATTCCCCACACCATGACACCACCACCACCAGCTTGAACCGTTGATACAAAGGCAGGATGGATCCATGCTTTCATGTTGTTGACGCCAAATTCTGACCCTACCATCCGAATGTCGCAGCAGAAATCGAGACTCATCAGACCAGGCAACGTTTTTCCAATCTTCTACTGTCCAATTTCGATGAGCTTGTGCAAATTGTAGCCTCAGTTTCCTGTTCTTAGCTGAAAGGAGTGGCACCCGATGTGGTCTTCTGCTGCTGTAGCCCATCTGCCTCAAAGTTCGACGTACTGTGCGTTCAGAGATGCTCTTCTGCCTACCTTGGTTGTAACGGGTGGCAATTTGAGTCACTGTTGCCTTTCTATCAGCTCGAACCAGTCTGCCCATTCTCCTCTG
>ONZH01017860.1:0-94492 GCA_900303285.1 Rhinella marina
GCTACTCTGTCGCCTGATGCTGCTGCCACCGCCTCCACACGCCGTGTCCTAGCTGCCGCTAGGTCCAAATTATGTAATTGTGCCACTCTCTGGGATGCTTTTGCTGATGCTGCCACCTCCACACGCTGTGTCCTAGCTGCCGCTAGGTCCAAATTCTGTAATTGTGCCACTCTCTGGGATGCTGTTGCTGCTGCCGCCATCTCCACACGCTATCTTATAGCTGCTGCTACCTCAAACTTATGTAATTGTGCCACTCGGTAGGCCTACTCATGCTGCTGCGACTTCCAGGGTCTGTTATTGTGCCCCTCTTTGGCCTACTCATGCTGCTGCCACTTCAGGGTCTGTCATTGTGCCACTCTGTCGCCTGATCCTTCTGCCGCCGCCTCCACATGCTGTCTTCTAGCTGCCGCTAGGTCCAAATTATGTAATTGTGCCACTCAACGGTATGCTGCTGCTGCTGCCTCCACACGCTGTGTCCTAGCTGCAGCTACGTCCAAATTATGTAATTGTGCCACTATGTGGCCTACTCATGCTGCTGCCGCTACGTCCAAATTATGTAATAGTTCCACTCTACGGTATGCTGCATTTAAATTTTTATGACTGCTGCTGCCTCTCCCAGGGTATGTCACTGTGCCATTCTGTCTCATTAAAATTAGTACGACTCCTGCTGCCTCTCCCACTCTGTGGCCTTAAAATGTATTCCACTGCTGCCTCTTGTAGCTGCTGTTATGGTGCAACTCTGTGGCCTAGCACATGTATTCGACTTCTGCCTCTTGTAGCTTCTGCTACGGTGCCACTCTGTGGCCTTGAAATTTGTTTGACTGCTGACTCTTGCAGCTTCTGTTACCGTGCCACTCTGTGGCCTTGGAATTTGTTTGACTGCTGACTCTTGCAGCTGCTGTTACGGTGCCACTCTGTGGCCTTGAAATTTGTTTGACTGCTGACTCTTGCAGCTTCTGTTACGGTGCCACTCTGTGGCCTTGAAATTTGTTTTAATGCTGACTCTTGCAGCTGCTGTTATGGTGCCACTCTGTGGCCTTGAAATTTGTTTGACTGCTGACTCTTGCAGCTTCTGTTACGGTGCTACTCTGTGGCCTTGGAATTTGTTTGACTGCTGACTCTTGCAGCTGCTGTTACGGTGCCACACTGTGGCCTTGGAATTTGTTTGACTGCTGACTCTTGCAGCTGCTGTTACGGTGCCACTCTGTGGCCTTGAAATTTGTTTGACTGCTGACTCTTGCAGCTTCTGTTACGGTGCCATTCTGTGGCCTTGAAATTTGTTTGACTGCTGACTCTTGCAGCTGCTGTTATGGTACCACTCTCCTCTGCAGCAGCATGTCAGTCGTAAATTTTTGGTACGTTCTGTAGTCCTATTCCATTATTCACAGCTCAAGTACACAGGAAAACCTGTTTGTTTTGAACACTCAAATTTTTAAAAGTAAATGATTCCGGCCCCCGGGACACTCAGCGATGAGCATGGGGGAGGCGAGAGGCAGGAGCTCCCAGGTGGTAGCTCAACTCCCTGCAGACCACCTGCTCGATCGCAAGATGGAACTCTGAGCTTTCTTGGCGTCTTGGGTCAATACTGACATTTTGTGACAGTCGAGGCAAAGCTGAGGCCTGCGCTGCACCTCCTCTGTTCTCGTCCGCTGGCATAACCAGCCCCTATACTGATAAGAAGATATGCTACAGTTGATCTTAGCCAAAAGGAAGTGAATTTTTTACTACGGTCTGCTCTTCAGGGTATATCATCCTGCCACTCTCTGGCCTGATGCTGTTGCTGTGCCGACTCCACATGCCGTCTCCTAGCTGCCGCTACCTCAAAATTAGGTAATTGTTCCACTCTGTGGCCTCCAAATTGTACTACTACTTCCACTGCTGCTGCCACTTCCAGGGTCTGTCATTCTGCCACTCTGTGGCTTACTCATGCTGCTGCCACCGGGCCACACTTTCGTGATGCCACTCTATAGTCTGCTGATGCTGCTGCCACTGCTATCTCCACCTTGTCTGGGGGGACTCTGCTTATATAAGCGTGTAATATAACAGGTTCTGTCGAAATGTACAGTACAGTACAGACCAAAAGTTTGGACACACTCATTCAAAGAGTTTTCTGTATTTTCATGACTATGAAAATTGTAGATTCACACTGAAGGCATCAAAACTATGAATTAACACATGTGGAATTATATACTTAACAAAAAAAATGAAAATATGTCTTATATTCTAGGTTCTTTAAAGTAGCCACCTTTTGCTTTGATTACTGCTTTGCACACTCTTGACATTCTCTTGATGAGCTTCAAGAGGTAGTCACCTGAAATGGTATTCCAACAGTCTTGAAGGAGTTCCCAGAGATGCTTAGCACTTGTTGGCCCTTTTGCCTTCACTCTGCGGTCCAGCTCACCCCAAACCATCTCGATTGGGTTCAGGTCTGGTGACTGTGGAGGCCAGGTCATCTGGTGTAGCACCCCATCACTCTCCTTCTTGGTCAAATAGCCCTTACACAGCCTGGAGGTGTGTTTAGGGTCATTGTCCTGTTGATAAATAAATGATGGTCCAACTAAACGCAAACCGGATGGAATAGCATGCCGCTGCAAGATGCTGTGGTAGCCATGCTGGTTCAGTATGCCTTCAATTTTTAATAAATCCCCAACAGTGTCACCAGCAAAGCACCCCCACACCATCACACCTCCTCCTCCATGCTTCACGGTGGGAACCAGACATGTAGAGTCCATCCGTTCACCTTTTCTGCATCGCACAAAGACACGGTGGTTGGAACCAAAGATCTCAAATTTGGACTCATCAGACCAAAGCACAGATTTCCACTGGTCTAATGTCCATTCCTTGTGTTCTTTAGGCCAAACAAGTCTCTTCTGCTTGTTGCCTGTCCTTAGCAGTGGTTTCCTAGCAGCTATTTTACCATGAAGGCCTGCTGCACACAGTCTCCTCTTAACAGTTGTTAATGAGATGTGTCTGCTGCTAGAACTCTGTGTGGTATTGACCTGGTCTCTAATCTGAGCTGCTGTTAACCTGCGATTTCTGAGGCTGGTGACTCGGATGAACTTATCCTCCACAGCAGAGGTAACTCTTGGTCTTCCGTTCCTGGGGCGGTCCTCATGTGAGCCAGTTTCTTTGTAGCGCTTGATGGTTTTTGCGACTGCACTTGGGGACACTTTCAAAGTTTTCCCAATTTTTCGGACTGACTGACCTTCATTTCTTAAAGTAATGATGGCCACTTGTTTTTCTTTACTTAGCTGCTTTTTTCCTGCCATAATACAAATTCTAACAGTCTATTCAGTATGACTATCAGCTGTGTATTCACCTGACTTCTGCCCAACACAACTCATGGTCCCAACCCCATTTATAAGGCAAGAAATCCCACTTATTAAACCTGACAGGGCACACCTGTGAAGTGAAAACCATTTCAGGTGACTACATCTTGAAGCTCATCAAGAGAATGCCAAGAGTGTGCAAAGCAGTAATCAAAGCAAAAGGTGGCTACTTTGAAGAACCTAGAATATAAGACATATTTTCAGTTGTTTCACACTTTTTTGTTAAGTATATAATTCCACATGTGTTAATTCATAGTTTTTATACCTTCAGTGTGAATCTACAATTTTCATAGTCATGAAAATACAGCAAACTCTTTGAATGAGAAGGTGTGTGCAAACTTTTGGTCTGTACTGTATATAGTTTATGTTTATGTAAACATGTGTCATGATGCCATGTGTCTGCCGCTGTAGGGAGTCCTATGGCCTCCATAGTATGGGCCTTCATTCTACAGGCTCTGTGCGCATTGCTCTGCTTTGTGTATGAACCCTTAAAGGTATTTTCTGGAGCTAAAATATTGATAAACTATCCTTAGGATAGTTTATTAATATTAGATTAGTAGTGATGTGACTCCTGGCTCCCCCACTGATAAGTTGTTGATGTTCAATGGCCATGTGGCCTATGTGCAGCTCAATCGCATTCAAGTGAATGGGCCTGGGCTGCAATACCAAGTACAGGCACTATTGCAGGATGGTCATAACCATGGAAATGAGCAGTGTATACTTAATGTCATGGAAAAAAGAATCCAGCCAGCAAAGGAAGCAATATGGGCAATAACAATAGATTACGAAGTGACTTGTATTATCTTTGTCTACCTAATAAATGCTATTTGCTGAAGTGACACAACCCCTTTAAGGTTAAAGGTAAGGTTGTGAAAGTAGGCAATTATCCACAGGCTCCATTTGCTGAAAAGATAGTCTGCATGGACAGATTATTTTTAACCATTGGCACAAAGTGGCATTATACCGCAGCACATTTTATTCTCCTCGAAAATGTCAGACATTTGTGAAACAGTACAAGTTTTCAGATATGATATTTAGTAGCATTATATTTCCAAGAGTTTGAAATATACTAGAGCCATAAATCAATATGTAAAAGACACGTTTAATCAGGATGACTTTTAGAACAACTCTGACAACCACACTGCCTTCATCCTAAAACAACATACAAGATTTAGTCCCTAAAACAGAATCCTTTAAAAAGGGCTAAAAGGTAAATGTTCTTTTAGAGGTTTAGCATTTGCCGTAAAAGTAATGTTTACTATAAAATGGGCATTAAACTATGTGTAAGCAGCAGTGTATTGCCAACCATGCCTTTCAGATATAGGAGAATATATTTATTGAAGAATCTTATGAATATAATATGACCGTCAATACTATGCTGTAGACCTAATTAAAATCATTAATCTGCTTATGCCATTTTCTCCACACACAGAATGGAAAGAACAGTAGTAATGAAATAGATAAACAAGAGTAAAAGCTTACATTGATCCCTACACCTGAAACACAATCTCCAATATAGTCAATTTGGATCCCTCTACGCTCTAGGGCCCAAGTGTGACTGCTTACTTTGCACTCCCTATATCTACAGATGTAGCAAATTTTACTTTGACTTTTTCAGTGGCTTTTCTTATGTCAAGGGCTCATTCACACGAACGTGGTTTGGTTCCGCATCTGAACCACATTTTTTGCGGCTCAGATGGGGACCCATTCACTTCAATGGGGCCGCAAAAGATGCGGACAGCACACGGAGTGTGCTCCGTTCCATGGACCTGCAACAATTATAGACCATGTCCTATTCTTGTCCATTTTGCGAACAAGAATAGGCATTTCTATAATGGGCCACCTGTTCCGTTCTGCAAATTGCGGAACGCAAACACGGGCAGCAGGTTCGTGTGCATGAGCCCTAAAGAGTGTGTCCATATACCAAACATAGCTTAAACTGTCTCATGCCGTTTATGGGCATATTTCTGATGCAGCCAGAAACATGATGTTATTGCTGCAGTGGCAGGGATGCAGTTCAGCAGCCCTGGAACAGAGGGGTTTAATCAGTATAAGGGCTCATGCACATGGCCGTTGATAGGCTATTCCGTGCATTGGGGACAGCAATTTGCACTTACTACTAGAGAGCTCCCCCTAGTGCAGATGCAGCTAGGTGCTTCCATAGTGCTTCAATGGGGTTCCTTGCCTCTGTTCCGCATCGGACCTTCTGGATTGCGGACCCATTCAAGTGATTGGGTCTGCATCTGTGATGTGGGGTTCACACAGTTGGTGAGAGCATTTTGTGGACCCATGTGCCGTGTACATGAGCCCTAACTTTTATGAATTAAAGGGGTTGTCCGAGTTATTTTTTTGTTCTTTGTATGTTTCTAACTTGTCAGGCATAACAACTTTCCCATATACTTTGTGTTTCTAAAGCTGCTGGTTTCTCAGAGTTGACTGAGGGTCACATGACCTGTGAGGTCACCTTATCTCTCTGGTCTGTGATGTTTTGTGCACAAGCCTCAGAGTTCAGATAAGAGTCTGTACACGAGACGTCACTGGCCCCCTTTCTTTGCCGGGCTCTTGCTATCTGCTCTCTCCCTGGATTCCTTCAGATAAAACATTAACCCCTTCAGCCAGAACACACTGAGGGCTCAAGGCTTTACAACAAATAGTAGCTGCAGCAGTGAGAGTAGACAAATGCTGGGCAAGGAGCTATAGAGGAATTGTACAAGAACAGGTAGGGAGAAATTCCTGTATGTATCAGCAGTGTCATTGTACAGCTGGGACTTGTAGTCCTACACACACAACATGCTGCTGAGTATTCCAGCAGGCAGACATGTCACTCAGCACTTGTATTCATTCCCTTTGCAGAGAAGGGGGAGGGTCTGAGATTGTTATTACTGCATGTAAACAAAGACCAGAAGAGAACCAGGGAAATGAGGAAATATAGATTTTTTTTGCCTAAAACTTGCTTAACTTAGTTATATATTGCTGCCCATCAGATCTACAGTGCTATATTTTTATTTCATAACTCGGAAAACCCCTTTAATAGCTTTAATGTTCTTAAGTCAGTTTTGTTGCAAAAGTGTATTTTATGAGTATTTAATAAGTATACGTACGCTTCCTATTGCCTAGAACAGTGGCATTTAACTGTCCGGACCCCTGCACATCCCACATTCAACTTTCGGAGCTGCCATAGATTTCAATCATTACTACTGGCATAATAACGATTAATTACTTGCTGTGGATGACCCCACCCTCAGAACAACCTAATTCCATCTTCGCCACACCCTTTTTCTGTAGACTTGGTGAGGGCGGTATAAAATGCAGATTGTGACCAGCCCAGTGGCTTTACAACTTTTCTATGCCAAAAAGAGGTGTTTCCTTGAGAAGATCCAGTTGGTAGGGTCTTAAAGGGTTTTTCCCACAAAAACACTTATCTCCTATCCACAGGATAGTTTATAAGTTTCTGATTGCTGGTAGTCTGACAACTGGGACCTCACTGATCATGACAACAGAGGTCTCAAACTCCCTTCTATGGGACTGACTAAGATAAGGGGATAAGTGTTTTGTGTAGGATAATTCCTTTAAGAACAATGAAAGAACTTGGGTTCAATTCACACCCCATTTTAATGAAGGAGGAAACCTGTCTCTCTAGTGCCACTTATAGGTATACTCTATAGAAAAGTATAATGGAAGGACTTGGGTTCTATTTCGGACACATTTGCACATGCACATGGTAGTATACTTCTAGAAAACAAAAAAGTGTCCAGACATTTACTGCGCAGTGTCCATAGACCTCTATGGCTAAGAAATTTGCCTAAGGTGTATCCTTTTACATAATTTGTGGACATGTTTTACCAACTGAATGTCACATCATGTTTTCCATACAGTTGGCAGTATACAATACTGTGCAAAAGTTTCAGGTGTGGAAAAAAGGCTGCAGTTTAAATCTGTGTTGTGAAATCCATCAGGCTTTTCCGCCAAAGTTCACCACATCCAGCATTGCTGAATAATGCCGCAAACCGCTGTATCCGCATTGATTACAATGGCATTCAATGGGGATCTGGCAACCTTGCGGCATAAATGCAGACGAACAGCATTTAAAGCTGGTATTGTGGCAGAAGGCAGTCTGATCCCCATCAGATCCTATTGTAGTCAATGGGGATCGGGCATATTGCGGCATTATGCGGCTATGCTGTATATGCCGATGTGAAAGTACGGTCAGAATACTTTCAAAATTAGAAGTGTTTATAGTTAATTTTTTAGCAATTAACAAAATGCAAAATGAGTGAAGAAGGGAGAAAACTAAATCAAATCAATGTTGTGTGTGACCACCCTTTGTCTTCAAAACAGCATCAGCTTTTCTAGGTACACTTGCACACTTTGAAGGAAAGGTTTTTACAAACATTTTGGAAAACTAACCACAAACCTTCTGTCGTTAGCTTGATGAAGGCTTGCTCAAATCTTTCTGCCCTTAGTAGTTATAATGCTCTCTGTAGCACCAGTAGGTATAATTACTCTAGTGCCTCCAGTAGTTATAATTTCCTCTATAGTGCCACCAGTAGGTCTAGTGTCTCTAGTAAGTATAATGTTCCCTATAGTGCCCACAGAAGGTATAATGCCCCCTGTAGTGCCCCCAGTAAATATAATTGATCCTATAGCACTCCAGTAGTTATTATGGGCCAATTGGTAAATTCCCACCCTGTAGTGCTATAGTAGGTATAATGCCCCTTTGTAATGCCCCCAGTAGATATAATGCCTTCTGTACTGCCCCAGTAGGTATAAAGCTGCTCTGTAGTGTCCCCAGTAGGTATAATGCCCCTGTAGTGTTCCCCATAAGTATAAAACCTTCTGTAGTGCCCTAGTGAGTATAATGCCCTCTGTAGTGCCCCCAGTATTACAGTGCACTCTTGTAGTTATAATGCCTCACACACAGTGCACCAGTATTAACTTTACCCCAAAGTGAGTTAGCTGCCTTGCTTCTCAACTCAGGTAGTCATGATGAAATCAACTCGCCTCGTGTGTCTTGGCACAGGAGCATGTGATGATGGCATCACAATGCCTGCGACCCGTTACAGGCAGTCACAATGATTTCATTGTTTTGAGAACGTCCAAGCCATTCAAGTGTCTCATAGGCCTCAGGCCTAGTGACCTTGGCATATGAGAGTGAATGACGAGGCAGGGAGCCATTGGCTCTGGTATCCTGCCACAGTAATTCGACTGTATCACTGTTCTGAGGATGGCAATAAAATTATGTAGTCAGTGGCCACTAGATTTGGGGCCCTGAACAAAACATCCAAGGCCCAAGAACTGGATGTTTTTACCTAGCAATTCCCTTGCTGACTTCCTTCAAAAGATGTGTGTAAGTGTACCTGGAAGAATTGATGCTGTTTAAGGTAAAAGGTGGTCACACCAAATATTGATTTGATCTAGATTTCTCTTTTGTTCATTTACTTTACATTTTGTTAATTGATAACATAAACTATTAACACTTCAATTTTTATAAACGTTCTTTTGAAAGCATTCTTACCATACAGCATTTTTTCCAAACCTGTCTAAAACTTTTGCACCGTTCTGTACGTCAAACAGCTGTATGGTGACAACTATGCAATTGTATACTTACTCCTGGGCTGGTGGGAGGCCAACTACGTATGGTCGGAGGGTCTCAGCCAGTGGCATGACAATATATGCCTCTGACAATATCTTTGTACTGTGGAAGGGCACTGAAAATTCTTTCAGGGAATTTGTGGAGATTATTAATAAAAATGATATAGGTCTCAGTATTACCTGTATGTGTGATCAGAATTCACTCCCTTTCCTGGATGTTCTGATGGAGCGGGGTTTGAATAACACTATTATCACCTCGGTCTACAGAAAAAGTACCGCAACTAATAGCCTGTTAAGGTGGGAGAGTGCACATCCGTTCTCCTTGTGGAAAGGAATACCGAAGGGCCAGTATTTACGGCTACACCGTAACTGCTCTAACATGCATCTTTTCAAGGAACAGGCGAATGATCTTAGGTGTAGATTTGTAGATAGAGGTTACCCTGATGGTGTACTAAGAATGGCATTTGAATCTGCATGTAAATCTAGCAGAGATACGCTCCTCATCCCTAAACAAACAGAGACAGCGATGAAGGCTAACATCAGGATTACAGGGAGATATGATAATGAGCATCATAGGATCAGACAAATGATCTCCAAATATTGGGGGATATTAAACACTGACCCAGACCTTCGCGATGTATTGGTTGATCGACCTCAGATTATTTACAAATGTAACACCCCAGAGTAGTGTTACAACTCTGCATAACCAGCTTCTATCTGTATGCTACTGTGGAAATGTAATTCCGTGCATTAATGTCATCACCAGCATTAATATGTATTATATTCAATGTTATGCAACTGTTTCCCATGTAATGTACCTGGTGTACCAGCAGGTGTCAGTAAATACTATGGCAGATTCAGATGTAGTTTTACCAGAATGGTACGGTCCTTAGTCCATTCTGACCCCCTCTGCTGGAGAGAAGTTAAGCTCTTCCAACTTCCTGCAGAGTGAGAGGAAATGACAGTTAAGACAGTTTTAGTCAGAGAGTTGTCCCCTGTACCCTGATCAGGGAGGACATGTGAAGGACAGTGGAGCACCTTCAGCTCTGCTGTACCCTAAATACAGAGTAATATAGCCTGCAATAAGGCACAACAATACTCTCAAGGGAAGCCAGACTTAAGAGGTAGCCTCAGCTTAGAACAGGAAGCCTGAAACCTGAATTTCCAAGCATCTGCCAAGTATAAGTAATAGCTGCACTTGCTGGACACCAAGTTGAGGAATGAAACTAGTTATCTGCCTACCAAGATAAGTTAATAAAACTACGTTGGACCATACATACAAGTCTGCGCATCATTCCCACCGGACGACCCTCATTTACTACTACTAGTAATTTTTTTGCAGCCGGAGCCACCGCCTGGGGCCTGTTCGTCTCACGAGGTAGGAACACCGTGACAACACCACTAAAGACGTGAGTGGCCTAAATCCCCTTGGCACTCCTACCACTGGGACATAAAGGGAAAACACCTTAGAGGGCCCTGGAGGGGGAAAGGGTCGCCCCCGTAGCAACCTAGGCACCCCGGTCGTTGCAAAAATGGCGTCACGAACAGGATGAATCTGACGTGCCTGTACCGTTAAGGCCACAGCTCAGCCACCCCTAAAACAGACTTTAAGCTAAATGCCTTTTATCAACAAGGCCAGGAAATTTGACAGATGTTCCCTAAAAATGACTTTACTACAGTTGCTGCGGTGCAGACGGCGCAAAACGCTGCGCGCCGGCACCAGAAGGGTTAACAACGCCATTTTTTCGTTATTGGCGCAGCTTCTTCATTCAGAAGAAAAGAAACCGCCCCCTCAAGAGCGGGAAAACCATGGCACGCCCCCCTGTAGCGCGGGAAAATCCAATCCAGCCCGCCGGGAATTCACTGTGGGGAGCATGGAGAGAGAAGACTCCACCCCCTTTACTCCGCCTCCCGCTCGAGATCCAGTCAGCGCGAGAGAGGACGCAAGGAAGATGGTGTCTCGCCAATGTGGCCCTGACTGGGGCGGAATGATTTGGGGCACTGACCCCTATGAGCTTAAAGAGAAGCCCGAGGAAATATACTGGGCACAGTGGAACCGAGACTCCCAGCCCGAGAAGCCTCAAGAAATGCCCGCCGCGCCGGCTGGTGCGGTGGAGGCGGCTGCAGCTCCCGCTCCGCCGCCCCGGAGGAGAGATTACTCGCTACGGCAAAACCTCATGGTGCCTCAAAGCAGAGAAAGAGAAGGCCCCAGCGTACCGGGACCAAGACCCCCGACCAGCGAGCCGGAGCCTCTCATCCCTGGGTTGCCTACCCCACCAGCGTTCCAGGTGGGTCAAATTACAGCCAGCAAATTTATATTTAATCCCCTGGCCACCTATCACCTGATGCAGGAGGCACCAGCAGCTGCTGCAGCTATATGCATCATGCCTCTACCTACTGCCTTAATGGGGTCAGAGAAGGACTGCCCTTTGGCCATTGTCACTAGAGACTTTCAACTGCGGCACCAACAGCGAAGAAGACTTCCAGTCCCTCCATTAGGGAGCACCGCGCCATCTGCCAGGCGACTGTTACCACCGTTGCCCCTGACTACTGAAGTAGCCGAGCCAGAAAAGAGCCAGTCTGTGGCCATTATCACTGCCACTATCGAAATCTCCAGGCCTACTACTTCTGATGCTGTACAGCTTGAACCCACCACACAGGAGCACTGTCCTGTGGTGTGCGTAAATGAGGAGTCCAGTGATACTGCTCCATGCACTCCGGAACCATCGCCAAATGCGGAGCTCCTTGCTATGAAAAACCAAGGGTCTATCCTTTATTGCTGTTTCAAGAATTTGTCCGCTACAAGGAAAAAGCCAAGGCTTGCAGAGGATCCTCCAGAAGACAGTGATCCTTCAATTCCAAGTTCTGCCACAGAAGGCCACCAGGAGATCGCAGATGATGTTTCTGCCGGAGTTCCAGCTGCAGAGAGCACCAGAGCTAGCAGTCACAGCGATGAGGATGTTGCACAGCTTAAAGAAGGACTTTTGCGCCCTCAAGTATGGGACCCAGGAGGAATACAACCTATTTGAGTTGTCTTCTACCTCATTTGGATTACAAATGACTTTTTCTTCAGTTGTTCCAGTTCCAAGCCAAAGAAGAAGAAAAGATGGACTTGAATGTAACCACAGATATCCTATATTATGCCTTTAATATATTTGCACTTAAATGTTTGCACTAATATCTTATATTTCAGCAACGTTCAAGAATATTGCCCATTGTGTGTGTTTCTTTACAGGTGCCACAATGTGTTCTCCAATGCACTTTAATGTATGGTCATGCACTTAGCCAGATAGTTAGCACCTTACTTGTCTCTACCTCAGATCTACATGCTGCCTCTGAGGGCATTTCACACTAGCGGTTCATGGTAACCAGGTGTCAGAGCCACAAGCAGGTGTAATCTCAGTATTTAAGCTCATCTAGCACTGCCTCTGAGGACATTCACACTAGCGGTTCATGGTAGCCAGGTGTTAGAGTCACAAGCAGTTGTTTTCTCTTTATTCCTTCAGGGTTATCCTCGCTGCTATAGATGTGTCTTATATATGTCAGGAGAGCATATAGTCTCTCACTAGAACTATGGCAGGACTGGCAGATTTCCTCCTCCTAGTTCATTATGTCCTGAGGCCTTGTGCACCGCCTCCAGGAAAAAATAACTTGCAGCTACTGATAGACATCAAGGTGACAAAGCGTAAAGCATTGTAAGGCTTTGGTGCTTGGAAGGGATTACAGAATGAAGCCACCCTTCTGTTTGCGGGCTTATCATTTCACAATGGCAGGATTACAGAGTGAAGACACCCCCATGCTTTCTTTGGTATTCGTGGCCAGAATATTCAGAGTCAGTCAGAAATGGTTGCTTAGTGCAGTTTACATAGGTTGTTCGTCTGCTGAGAGGGGATAACAGAGATCGGACACCCTACTCACAAGGCAGGAACGTACCAGCATAGTAGCTCAATTGTCTATATATGTATGTAATGTCATTTATATGTATCTATTTCATGCAGCACATGGTACTTATTGGATTCCCTGTAAGCTTTTCTATATCCTAATCCTATATGCTAATCCTAAGCACAAGCCGAGGACGGCTTGACTTTAAGTAAGGGGGAATGTAACACCCCAGAGTAGTGTTACAACTCTGCATAACCAGCTTCTATCTGTATGCTACTGTGGAAATGTAATTCCGTGCATTAATGTCATCACCAGCATTAATATGTATTATATTCAATGTTATGCAACTGTTTCCCATGTAATGTACCTGGTGTACCAGCAGGTGTCAGTAAATACTATGGCAGATTCAGATGTAGTTTTACCAGAATGGTACGGTCCTTAGTCCATTCTGACCCCCTCTGCTGGAGAGAAGTTAAGCTCTTCCAACTTCCTGCAGAGTGAGAGGAAATGACAGTTAAGACAGTTTTAGTCAGAGAGTTGTCCCCTGTACCCTGATCAGGGAGGACATGTGAAGGACAGTGGAGCACCTTCAGCTCTGCTGTACCCTAAATACAGAGTAATATAGCCTGCAATAAGGCACAACAATACTCTCAAGGGAAGCCAGACTTAAGAGGTAGCCTCAGCTTAGAACAGGAAGCCTGAAACCTGAATTTCCAAGCATCTGCCAAGTATAAGTAATAGCTGCACTTGCTGGACACCAAGTTGAGGTATGAAACTAGTTATCTGCCTACCAAGATAAGTTAATAAAACTACGTTGGACCATACATACAAGTCTGCGCATCATTCCCACCGGACGACCCTCATTTACTACTACTAGTAATTTTTTTGCAGCCGGAGCCACCGCCTGGGGCCTGTTCGTCTCACGAGGTAGGAACACCGTGACAACACCACTAAAGACGTGAGTGGCCTAAATCCCCTTGGCACTCCTACCACTGGGACATAAAGGGAAAACACCTTAGAGGGCCCTGGAGGGGGAAAGGGTCGCCCCCGTAGCAACCTAGGCACCCCAGTCGTTGCACAGAGAAGGACGTAGCCTAAGAGATAGGCTAGTGAATAGTCATTTTCGTCCTCCAGACCCTCCCGGAAATTGGCTAACTAGATGCCCCATAGGCATGTACAGATGTGGCAGATGTGTGGCATGTAGCCAAATAAAGCCCACTAAAACATTTAGAAGCTCGAGTACAGTTAAACAATACTATGTCAGAGACTTCATTAATTGCCAGACCTCTGGGGTAGTGTATCTGGCCCAATGTACATGCCCCCTGGGCGTAAGATCATGTCAATGATATTCTGAATAAAAAAGATACCCCAGTTGCTTTACATGTGAACCAGGCACATGGAGGAGAGATTTCATCTATTAAATTCATCGGAATCCACCATGTACCTTACCCACAACGAGGGGGAGACTGGGATAATAGAATCCGGCGAGCTGAGACCATATGGATTTATAATATGAAATCGGTGGTGCCGAATGGACTTAATGAAATCTTGTCTTTTCGGCCATTTCTTAACATACAATAATGAATAAGTAGCGAACTCCGGAATTCTATCTCTCGGTATGAATATGTGCTTGAGAACTGCTAGTAAGGGTATTTCTCCCCGTTATTCTTTTATTAATATCTTCTTTGCCTTAGTTGGAGAGAATCCCTTTTTTTCATGGGCATGACCTCTGGAGTTTATCATAATCCGACAATAACGTTCTATGTCCCTTGAATGGAGTTCTCTCCACAATATTTGGGGGATTTTAAATAATATACATCATTGGATACATCTGATAAAACCCGTTACATAAGCAGCTTTTAATATACTGTTCATTCAGTTTAGCTTCGGACATATTAATATCTAAGCTATTTATAACCTTGTCCCATTATGTGTATACCCTGATATTATCCCGATGGCCCATTGGGGTGAGACTAATATGAAGTCTATCCTATCTTGGGCAAGGCCATGATAGGGTTAACAATCGCCATGATAAAGAATAATGTATGCTGTTTTATGAGTTATCGTGTGAGGTGATATCACGTATTAGTCCCGGGTTACTGGGAAACATCATTCTCAGTTTCCCAGTCACAGCATACCGATTTTAGGAGCTTGCTGGGGAAGCGGAGTAAGGTCCCCATGGTAACAGGCACTCCCCCCTATTGCGTCACTTCTTACACGCAGTGCGAGCAGCGCGCGAGCCGGGGCCGGCGTGTAGCGTCCCACGGACCTCCCCGCTCTGCTAATGCACATGATGCACGTGATCTAGGAGGAGGTGTTAAAACTATTTAAACCCAGGTATTTGCCTATTTTCTTTTGCCACTGCCACTAATTCATGCTACCGACATGCTACCAGACCTGACTCCCTGACGAACCAGAAGTGGGGAAACGCGTCAGAGTCTATTAGGTGAGCCTAAATGAATAATTAGGAGCATGAGAGAAGGGTTACACTAGCGAGGTCCGAGGTTCCTGTGGCTGGGGGTCGTCCTTGCGAGTGCTCCGACATCAGCCGGCTATCTTTTTCCTCTTCAAGACTAGTATGTCTAGGCCTGGATGTATTTCTGGAGGGTAATAATATTACAGGTTATAGTTACTAGATATGGGTTGTTGATCCAGGGAGTAATTCTGATTGCCTGATTGGAGTCGGGAAGGAATTTTTTCCCCTAAAGTGAGGAAAATTGGCTTCTACCGCCTTCCTCTGGATCAACTTGTAGGAAAACAGGTCGAACTGGATGGACAGATGTCTTTTTTTCGGCCCTATAAACTATGTTACTATAAACCATATAGGGAAAGCATATAGGATAGGTAGCACTCACCTGACAAGTTCTTGATATACTACCACCCAGCCTCTATAAACAGTAGACCAGCCAGACAATGGTGAAGACATCACCAATTTAACCCTACCTCTGAGATTGTTTAAATATAAGCAATACCTATTTTTATCTGTGAATATTAAAAGTTAAGTTTTAATTTATCTCTAGAAGGCAGAATCAGATTGTAGCTTAGCTGTAATGCATGTTC
This sequence comes from Rhinella marina, assembly GCA_900303285.1. NCBI lineage: Eukaryota > Metazoa > Chordata > Amphibia > Anura > Bufonidae > Rhinella > Rhinella marina. Next base: position 15,864 of record ONZH01017860.1, read on the forward strand.
CAATAATCTAAGGTGGTTGCATACTTTTTCATTTTCTTGTTGTCATGCATTGAATTGTTTCCTCATCAACAATTATTTGTAGTGATTTTAATACTCAGTAAAATTGTGTTTTGTTTGACTCTGTGACCCTAAAATCTAGACTGTACACCTGACTCACATACAGAAAACTAGGGGAACACAGTGCTGGCACATCGATGTTTTTTTTAGCTGTCACGTTCAAATATATTTTTATGTGAATATTAATCATTTTTAAATCTTTGCATCCAAAACTGTCAAGAGCATTTCTACTGGCACAGAATAATTTTCATTTGATAGACAGACTAAGCAATGACATTTAAACAGCACCACCGAGTTTTTCAACTTCAGATAATTAAACATTACTAAACCCATCCCTTGCTGACAAAATGTCATTTTAGGCATTGCTGGTCCAGGCTGGCTCCAAAATTCATATGTGCAATTGAATTCATTTTCTTTCCCTTTGTTGAGGTTTGTTTACTGGCATGGAGAAATCAACTTTCTTCATCTCGTCAACGGAACAATAGAAGTCTATTTAAAAAAAAAAGAAAAGTGAATGACTTTTGATAAAGCTTTTTGTTAACTGAAATTCTAGCAGGATGCACATACAGAACATGTAGAAAGATTGGGCTATATGAACACACACACATGCTGGTGGTGCCACAATATGTGTTATTATTATTAATTGTGAGACCATGATCCTTCAAAATACAATGGCCTCAGGATACAATATTTTCAACATACAATTGTCTTTCCTGACCCATCATAAGTTGAAACCAGACTCAAAATACAATGACTCAGATTCAGATCCAACCAATCAAGGCCACTTCTCTGGTAAAATATCTGCATTAGGCCTCTTTCACACTAGCGGCAGTCCGGGTCCGGCAGGAGAAGGGTGCCATCGGATCCAGACTGCCGCAGGGACATGTGTGGGGCTGGAACCGCGTTCCGGCCCCACGCGTCACACAGTACAATATACAGACATACACACACATACACACAAACACATACATACTTACATACTCCAGGCAGGCCGCATGTCTTCACTCCCAGGAGGCGCGCAGCTATGACGATTCCCCACAGCGCCCTCTGCTGGGCGCTGTAGGGAATCGTCATAGCGGCGCACCTCCTGGGCATGAAGACGTGTGGCCGGCCTGCCTGGAGTATGTAAGTATGTATGTGTTTGTGTGTATGTGTGTGCATGTATGTATGTCTGTCTGTCTGTCTGTCTGTGGTGACGGATTCACCCTGAACGCCATTGAAAGTCAATGGAGGGCGGATCCGTTTACCATGTTGGTCACACCAAACGGATCCGTCCCCATTGACTTGCATTGGGGGTCATTCCGGATCCGTCTTGGTGCGGATGCCTAGACCGGAGAGAAAACCGCAGCATGCTGCGGTTTGTTCTCCGGTCTGAAGATGGAACGGAATGCTTTCAGGAGCATTCCGTTGTCTTCAGTTCAGTTTTGTCCCCATTGACAATGAATGGGGACAAAACTGAAGCGTTTTTTTCCGGTATTGAGCCCCTATGACGGAACTCAATACCGGAATTTAAAAACGCTAGTGTGAAAGTAGCCTTAGTTACTAGTTATCAGGTATCCCTGACTGTTATATTTAAGGACTTGCTTTATCTTTCTTAGGCTACTTTCACACTTTCGGTAGCCTTTTCCGGCAGGCTGTTCCAGTGGGGGAACCACCTGCTGGATCCGTGCTACCACATGTCCACCGTGCTGCTGAAAGTCCGCTCTGGCTCCACTCACTATAAATGATGGTGGGCCAGTGGGCCGGCCGCAGCACAGCAAACATGCCGAGAGACGGCCGGACAAAAATTACAACATGCTGTAATGAATGGGGCCGAAGTAGACCTCCAGCGGCATGGTGGACTTGCGGCATCACGGAACCGGCGGGCTGTTCCCCCACCAGAATAGCCTGCCGGAAAAGGCTACCGCAAGTGGGAAAGTAGCCTTAGTTATCTGCGTATTTTTCTTAAATTTTCACTTTCTCTTATCTTGAATGACATTTTGTTTATAACTGATTACTCAAGTTACAATGGTTTCAACATACAATGGTCGTCCTAGAACCAATTAATATTGTAACTTTTGGGACCACTGTATTTTAAATATGGTGACCAAAAATGTAATTTGGCTACTTAATTTTTCAGTTTAGGAGCCAATTTGATGAGCTCCCTCAAATACAACAGCGCAATTCCTCTCCTCCAGTGACTAAAACGCAAGAGATAATTGTATAGGTGAATATACATACGTATGTGCAATTATTATTTATCTAGTGAATATTGGCCTGTATGCTTGCCTATATGTATTGAGTGTGCAGATGTATATGTGACTGCATGTAATGACTGTGCATTTGTATGTGCGTTTGTATTTAGTGAGTGTAGTTATGTATGTGTGTATCGTCTGTCTATAGTGACTATAGGTATGTGGGTACCTACTTTAGGTGAGCTTTACATGCCAGGGCTAAATAGGAATCCAATATTTTATTCTTTGAAATATTTTAAAATTGGCTTTGTTGCCTTTCTTGAAACACTCAGAGTATTAGATTGCTGAAGAAGAGAGTTGATCCAGGGATTTATTTCGACTTAGAATCAGGAAAGAAAATTATTCCCTTAAGATGAGAAAAATTGGCTTCTGTTTCATAGGGTTTGTTTTTGCTTTTTTATGGATCAACCTTCCAGGATAGCAGGTTTACATATCTTTTAAACCTTTGTATCATACTTTCAGTATGTTACTAAATTAGTTGGATTCACACGTCCAGAGGTGGATCAACTGATTTACACATCTATTTGTGACCACTGTAAGGCTTGTGCATTTTTAAAGTGAAATCAGTATACAAATGAATATCACTTTGAGTATGGATAAATACATACATACATACTGTGGGTCTTCCATAGTATTGAAGCTTGGTTTTCATATTTTTTCACTTTTTTCTTTTTAGCCTATAAAAGCTGTGTAATCCAGCTACCACACTTAGATATAAACTAGGGCTGGCAGCTATCTGTGTCAGCTATTGCTTGTATGGTGAAAATCTGGGACACAGAGTGACACAGGGACAAGGGCACTGATAGCGTCAAAAAAAAATTTAGTAAGAAATCGTGAGTTCATTTATTTTTAAAATTTTATTCACAAATGATAAATAACTCAATAAGGAGGCACAGACCCCACAGAAGCCTAAGGAGCCTGTGTACATTTACTAACCTGATCTGCTTCTATAACAAAGTAAATTCTAAGCTGGACCAGGATAGGATGGGGACAGGGTCGACTGGGCCACCAGAGTTCCAGAGGATCCCCTTGTGCCGAGCCTGTAGTGCCATAGGAGGCCCCAAAGATCCAAGATCCAAGCAAACATTTGGGGCAGCCTTTGGAGCCAGTCACTTGCCACTAGGGTCTATTTATTTGATTTAAAACCTTTACTTTATTGATGATATAGGGGTGGGTCTCAAGAATTATTTCTTTTGGTGGACCCAAGGATACTGTACCGCATAAAATATTAGTGCACAAAATGAGAATGCTGGGACTAGAAAAGAATATCAGCATCTGGTTTTATAATTGGCTCAAGGGGTACCACAGGGGTCATTGCTGGGCCTTCTTCTTTTTAATTTAATTTATTTTGAACTTAATTTATTAAGTGCATTGTATAGGGCTTAAACACGGTAGTATAATTTCAATATTTGTAGATAATACTAAATTCTGTAAAATAGTCAACATAGAGAATGACAATATAATATTGTTCATATTAGAGATGTGTGAACCAGTAGACATTCATCTCAGGCAGGTTCACCAAATTTTTGAAAAAGACACTAACATACAGTACATAGCTATGGATAACCGCACATTTAACGGTGTTAACATACAGTGTGCACATGCCCCATGCTTTTTCATATTCCAAAGCTTTCAAAAATGGTCCCTTATCCGGTCAGATGAAGTTTAAACACACATGGTGTTATGAGATTAAAAAGTGGCTTGGGGGAACCTGATGGTTGGCAAATGGCATTAGCGGCATGAAGCAGGCCGCAGCAGCCATACAGAATGTGATGGTTGGAAAGTAGCAAGATTCAGGCCGCAGCAGCAGCTGTACTATATAAATGTGATGGTTGGAAAGTGGCATGATGCAGGCTACAGCAGCAGTTGTACTGAATGTGATGGTATTTAGGCAGACAGATAGCAACAGTGGCAAGATGGGCCAACAGCAGCAAGGCGATGTGTATTCATCGCAATTAGCCTGAGCTGTGAGAAAATGTCGGGATTGATTCAGTAATGACGTAGGTATGCTTCTTAATGAAATTGAAACCCCCTCCCTAATTTTTTTTTTTACATTTCAACATTGTGGAAACTGAAATTGAACCCTCCCAAAAAAAAAAAAAATTAAATTGTGACCGTGTGGAAACGGAATGTATGTAAATGGACGATTGAGCCTTGAAGCTCAATTTCTTGTTAAAGGGGTTCTCCGAGTTATATATATTGATGACCTATCTTTAGGATAAGTCATCAATATCAGATCGACGGGGGTCCGACACCTGGCACCCCCGCCGATCAGCTGTTTGAAGAGGAGACGCTCCGTATCAGCGCTGCCTCCTCTTCATTGTTTACATGCTGGCCGACACGGGGGTAGTGGTGAGTAGGTGTAATTATTGGTATGGCTATATCTAACTATACAAACTACATTTGTGAGATGGGAATACCCCTTTAATTATGTACAATGAATGCCGTAATGGCAGATTCGCCTTTTTTGTTGCTTCATCTCACAAAAATCTGAATGCAAAAGTGATCAAAAGGGCATATACATGTACATTCAAAATGGTATCAATAAAAACTACAGATTGCCCTACAAAAATCTGCCTTCTTGGCCACACATTCTACCAGTTGAATTTCATCTTCAACATGGGGCCACTTTTACATTTTTTCCAGGGCCACTTTGATCTGACTCGATTCCATAGACTTGTATGGGAGCGATTCTTCCCATTGAAATGAATGGGTCAGTTAGGTGTACAGTAGGTGTCAGTTACACCTACTCACCACTACCCCTGTGTCGGCCAGCATGTAAACAGTGAAGAAGAGGCAGCGCTGGTACAGCGCGCTTCCTCTTCAAACAGCTGATTGGCGGGGGTGCAAGGTGTGGGACCCCCGCCGATCTGATATTGAGGACCTATCCTGAGGATAGGTCATCAATATATATAACTCAGAGAACCCCTTTAATACACAAAGGTAGATTGCTGCTATAACTTTTGTTTTGTAGTAATCACATATGCTGGTTTAATTAAATGTAATAATCCTCCAAAAATGTTAAATTCCAACTGTGTGGAAACTGAATATACATAAATGGGCAATTGAGACTTGATTCTAAATTTCACCTTAATACACACTGGTTGATTGCTGCCACACCAGGGGTATTGCTATGGTAATCATGTATATATGCAGCATAATTAAATTGAACCTCCCCCTCAAAAAATGTAAATTGCATCTGTGTGGAAACTGAATAGATGTAAAGCTGCCTGCTTTTCTCTATTGTACACAACATATACAATTCTTCCAATCCCCGGGCCCCTCGTATACATTATACTTACCTGCTCCCCGGCACCCGCCCCGTTCTGGATCCCTGCACTGCCGCCGCTGCATCAAGCGTGTATGAAAACATCCTATGATGGGAATGAGGCTCCCTAGCATGATGCGAGTAGATGTTGTGGCGGCCATGCAGGGATCTGGAGCGACGTGGGTGCCACCTGCTTTACACAACAGACACCAAGAAGCATTGTCAGTGATATGCAAGGATACCAATCACAGACATTTAACCCCTTACATGCTTTGGTCAATTGCGACCACAACATCTGTGACCACCTTTCCCCTGGTGCTCTGTGCTTTTCCCCATGCTGAGATTGAGGAAGTCGTTCAGTTGCTATGGTAGTGTTGCGCTTTTGGAAGACTCCAAGGCCTGCCACAGCAATGTTCTTATAGAGGCTTGCCTGTAGCAAGGCTTCATAGGAACACTGTAAATCCCCTATATGCTGCAATGGTAAACTAAAATGTTAAAGTTCCCCAGTGGGACTTAAGAGAAGTAAAAAATAAAACATGCATAAGAATTAGAGTCAGCCCCATTCTCCATATTAAAAACAAAAATAAACAATAAAAAAATAAAAATCATTGTCATTGTTGAGCACAAAATGCCCGTACTATTAAAATATAAACATATTTAAAGGGGTATTCCCATCTCACAAATGTAGTTTGTATAGTTAGATATAACCATACCAATATTATTACTAATAGAATGTATTTATATAAAATGTACCGTTTAAAAGATTTCCCTATTTGTATAGGCATTGTAGTCAGGCCGTTGCCCCTAGTTACGGCCATGTAGTAGTGGTGGTCAGCTTGCTCTTGTTCTAACCCGCTCTGAGGTAACTGCTATATTGTGAATGCACATTGCATGAGCATGCGGAGACACATCTTAGGGTTGTAGCATTTTTGTCTGCGCTTCCAAAATGCAGAGAAACGGATCCTGTTCCAAGATCAATTCATCTCTATGGAGCAGGATCCGTTTATAAAGTCTGCGTTTTGGATGGATCCTGACCATTGCGTTTTGGACTGGTAGCGTCCAGAACACAGATGTGAAAGTACCCTAAGATGCGTCTCCGCATGCTGATGCAATGTGCGTTCACAATACAGCAGTTACCTCAGAGCGGGTTTGAAAAGGAGCAAGCAGGCCACCACTACTACATGGCCACAGTGGCCGTAACTAGGGGCAACAGCCTGACTGATGTGTGGGACAATGCCTATGCAAATAGGAAAATCTTCTAAATGGTACATTTTATATAAATACATTATTTTAGTACTAATATTGGTATGGCTATATCTAACTATACAAACTACATTTGTGAAATGGAAATACCCCTTTAATTATGTACAATGAATGCCGTAATGGCAGATTCACCTTTTTTGTTGCTTCATTTCACAAAAATCTGAATGCAAAAGTGATCAAAGGCATATACATGTACATTCAAAAATGGTATCAATAAAAACTACAGATTGCCCTACAAAAATCTGCCTTCTTGGCCACACATTCTACCAGTTGAATTTCATCTACAACATGGGGCCACTTTTACATTTTTTCCAGGGCCACTTTGATCTGACCCAATCTGCCTCTGCATATTGCCCCCAGAAAGTTATCCAATGAAGTTTCCTGACCTTAGGGTACTGTCAGGTTCTCTGATGCATTTTTGAAAGCCATAATCAGGAATGGATGGAAAAGGATAGAAAGGATAAAGGACAGATTTGTTGTCTGCTCCATTCACCTCAATGGGACTGATAGAAATAGCTGATTACAAGCACTTGGCTATCTTCGGCAGCCCCATAGAGCTGAATGGAGTGGCAGTGTGCACACATAACCACCGTTCGATTCAAACAGGAGAGAAATGGCCCCCATTCTTGGGATCATCGGGGTCCCCAGCAGTCAGACCCTTGCCGATCAGACTCTTATCCCTTTTCCTGTGGATAGGGTATATGTTGTCTTCATAGGACAACCCCTTTAAGAGATATACCACACAAACATAATTGGCATACAAAAAATAGCAATGCTAGCTTCTTAATATTCATGTATTTTTATTTATGTTATTTCCATATGGCCACACAGTTTTGAAGGCCAAAATCAGGAGTGGATCATAAAAGGAGAGGAAGTATTTAGGAAAAATTCTACTTCTCCTTTTTTATGAATTCACTCCTGGTTTTAGCTTCCAAACTGTATCAGGAATCTTGAACATGAGATCGTAACCTAGGTATTCTAGGTGAAAAATTAAATCACAGCATACATGTTGCAATGGCGGCCTGTATCCGCTGCTGTCCCCGCACCCACAGGTGCCATACGCTGGGGGCCTGGACCCACATGCCCTCTGCTGCCCACAAGCAGCAGGTCCGGCTGCTGGCATCCCATGTGGTTTCTGTAGGCTCCAGCCTGAAGGCCTCCCTACATGTCTCTAGGACTTGCACACTTCCAGGCTCTTGAAGCTTAACTTGTGCATTTCATGTATCCATATACACCATTACATTGGTAATGAATTTTCAAACGAAGAGTATTGAGTACATAATCCTAAATACCGTACATGCAGTGACTACTGCTACACATTTGTTTTTTTGATGCAGTTTTTGAAGGCAAATTCAGGGGGATCATAATGGAGATAGAGCATTAAGCACATAAAGTAGTATATTTTTTTAAATCCATTTTTAGTTTTGGTTCCAAAAACTTTATGAAAAACCTGAAACGTGTCTGTATCGTAATACTAATAACAAACTCCTTCATTATCAGATGGCTCTTATTATTGTTTTTATTGGACTATACTTAAACCTATATAAAGCTAAAACCTGTCATACACTGTTGACTCCTGAGGTGCTCTATTTTCTGTGTACACAAATAGCAATTAACAAGGTTAAATCCTTTTTATTTATATCGTGTTGACCTTACAATGATGTGGCTGTAAGCAGGTGTCTCTGGTATGGCATAACTTTGCTAATGCTAATTAAATGACTAAATGCACCACTAACAGCCATGATGTACTGAAGATCTTTACGCTGATCCTGTTTATCCCAACCAAGCAGTCCTTACATAACCCTCTGGTACAGGGCTTCATTATCCTTTCCCACAAAATACGAATTGTGTAAGTATCAGGAATGCAAGGTTTGTTTGTGCCACATGTCGTTATGTACAATGTTTGTGCATAGAGCATTGATATAAATAAGTGTTTCTTTGTCTGGGATTTTGGAAAATTTGTTCTCTGCAAACACATCAAAAGGTACAGCTCAAAATAAGTGCCAAGAAACATAAAACTGAAGTAGTGCAGACGCTTCCATTCATTCGAGTGTTTAATATTGGGTTAACACTACAGTCCAACTGGCTCTTAAAAATGTCCCAGCTGGGACCAAAGCACTGACCCAGTTTAAAGCAATTCAGCTGTGAATGCTTTTTTCACTCTTTTAGACCCAAATCTTGTCATTGGTTATTTGCTTCATTCTAACCTCAGAATCTCAAGAGATGGAGACCTTGGTCATTACTGCTAACACCATTCCAACTGTTATTTCTCTTTTGCCATTTATTTAAATCAAAGCATAAAAGCCTAAACTATTGGGAGAGATTAGCTTCATCCCCCTCCAACAACCACATCTGTGGAAGGATTGAACCATAATCCGGTATTATTTCTTTTGCATTATACATAGACCGATTGTTGCATTTTTAAACCTTTGCAGAAAACAATATATTTCCTCACAGGAAGGGTGATAGTTAGATAATACTGTAATCAGATTTTATATGTTAGATACAAATATAAATATGTATGTGCGTGTGAATGTAAAAACATGGATAGTGCAAATAAACTATCTAAGACGGTAAAGAACACTCAGGAATGATTCTGTACCAGCTCATATCATTTGGTTGAATATATATATATATATATACAGTACAGACCAAACGTTTGGACACACCTTCTCATTCAAGGAGTTTTCTGTATTTTCATGACTATGAAAATTGTAGATTCACATTGAAGGCATCAAAACTATGAATTAACACATGTGGAATTATATACTTAACAAAAAAGTGTGTAACAACTGAAAATATGTGTTATATTCTAGGTTCTTCAAAGTAGCCACCTTTTGCTTTGATTACTGCTTTGCACACTCTTGGCATTCTCTTGATGAGCTTCAAGAGGTAGTCACCTGAAATGGTATTCCGACAGTCTTGAAGGAGTTCCCAGAGATGCTTAGCACTTGTTGGCCCTTTTGCCTTCACTCTGCGGTCCAGCTCACCCCAAACCATCTCGATTGGGTTCAGGTCTGGTGACTGTGGAGGCCAGGTCATCTGGTGTAGCACCCCATCACTCTCCTTCTTGGTCAAATAGCCCTTACACAGCCTGGAGGTGTGTTTAGGGTCATTGTCCTGTTGATAAATAAATGCTGGTCCAGCTAAACGCAAACCGGATGGAATAGCATGCCGCTGCAAGATGCTGTGGTAGCCATGCTGGTTCAGTATGCCTTCAATTTTGAATAAATCCCCAACAGTGTCTCCAGCAAAGCACCCCCACACCATCACACCTCCTCCTCTATGCTTCACAGTGGGAACCAGGCATGTAGAGTCCATCCGTTCACCTTTTCTGCGTCACACAAAGACACGGTGGTTGGAACCAAAGATCTCAAATTTGGACTCATCAGACCAAAGCACAGATTCCACTGGTCTAATGTCCATTCCTTGTGTTCTTTAGGCCAAACACGTCTCTTCTGCTTGTTGCCTGTCCTTAGCAGTGGTTTCCTAGCAGCTATTTTACCATGAAGGCCTGCTGCACACAGTCTCCTCATAACAGTTGCTGTAGAGATGTGTCTGCTGCTAGAACTCTGTGTGGCATTGACCTGGTCTCTAATCTGAGCTGCTGTTAACCTGCGATTCCTGAGGCTGGTGACTCGGATGAACTTATCCTCCACAGCAGAGGTGACTCTTGGTCTTCCTTTCATGGGGTGGTCCTCATGTAAGCCAGTTTCTTTGTAGCGCTTGATGGTTTTTGCGACTGCACTTGGGGACACTTTCAAATTTTTCCCGATTTTTCGGACTGACTGACCTTCATTTCTTAAAGTAATGATGGCCACTCGTTTTTCTTTACTTAGCTGCTTTTTTCTTGCCATAATACAAATTCTAACTGTCTATTCAGTAGGACTATCAGCTGTGTATCCACCTGACTTCTGCCCAACACAACTCATGGTCCCAACCCCATTTATAAGGCAAGAAATCCCACTTATTAAACCTGACAGGGATCACCTGTGAAGTGAAAACCATTTCAGGTGACTACCTCTTGAAGCTCATCAAGAGAATGCCAAGAGTGTGCAAAGCAGTAATCAAAGCAAAAGGTGGCTACTTTGAAGAACCTAGAATATAAGACATATTTTCAGTTGTTTCACACTTTTTTGTTAAGTATATAATTCCACATGTGTTAATTCATAGTTATGATGCCTTCAGTGTGAATCTACAATTTTCATAGTCATGAAAATACATAAAACTCTTTGAATGAGAAGGTGTGTCCAAACTTTTGGTCTGTACTCTCTCTCTCTCTCTCTCTCTCTCTCTCTATATATATATATATATATATATACACACATACTGTAGACTACAGACGATTATTCCTGTCTGCTGCAAGGACAGTTTTACGAATTTAAGAATGAATTATTTATCATTACAATTAGTTTTTATCTTAAAAACTTTTCTAATGTAAGGCCTTATGCAAATGTCATTGCACTGCATGGTTGTACACAGATTTCTACAGTACCGTACTATGGACCTGTAGGCATTCAATGTGCCTTGGTACGGTGGCTCCATATGGTTCCAGACTATGGAGAAATTGCTTCTCAAGGAAAATAAACCATGACTTTTTTTTTGTTGGATTCCATATTCATTCATATAGAATCAAAGGCATACAGAAGTACAATACGGCCCCACAGGCTTCTATGTGTGCCGTATTACAGCTCCATACATCTCAGAGCTTGTACAGAGCCGTAAGGGTGAATTCACCCATTGTGGTCATTTAATATTTTTTGCAGTGATTTTGAGAAAACTGTGGCAAGCATGATGTTTTTACATGATCTGGTGGAAAATAATGCCAAAAACCACAATAGGAATGTACCCTAATAGAGGTACAGTATGTGCATAATTTACATATAATGCAACAAACACTGAATATACTGTATAAACGAATGCTACATTTACTATATAAATGAATATGAGCTGCTTACCAAATGCATATTGATCGAAATTATTTATGCCCATCCACCACTGCAAGGTGAATTCTTTTACATGGAACCCTAGTCTATTATGACTCCTTTCCTTGTGCCTCAAATTAATTTAGGTAGTACAGGCTCTAGTTATATGATGCACTAATTAAAAGCAACCTGTTAGGAATGTGCAAAAGCCCTTGAACAATATTTATTTGAATGATGCATGGTGGATGTTGGGTGGTTAAATATGATGCCAGTTCCAAAGCTGTCAGCAGTCATCCACTGGCAGTGTTTATGATGGGAGACAACTCTGATTGATTACAACCATGATATTTGAGATGTCACTTGGAGGGGGTTCCCTCAAACAACCAAACAACCTTTTGGAATCATTCAATTACTATGACAGCCAGGAACCCTGTGAAGGCTCATGGACCTGCCAGTGTAAATTCCTATTAAGCACTGTGTCAGATATAGGTTATAAGAACAAGGAGTTATTGTGCAATATATATTGGTATAAGAGAAAGTGATTCAATGATTGCTTGTTTAACCCTTTCTACCCCAGAGTTTTTTTTTCGTTTTTGCATTTTCATTTTGCGCTTCCTGCCTTCCCAGAACCATAACCTTTTTATTTTTCCATTCACATAGCCGTATGAGATATAAAATATAGAAATGTATATGTATAGCAAATGGAAATATCTCGGTTCCATGGGAACCTATATTATATCTGTCACAAAACTGAACTCTTTGGCAAGCAGTCATAATATGATTATTTAAAGATGATCATTAAAAAGTTTGAAGGATGAGAAGATACTTAGAATGTGGGCTTTTATTTTAACATTAACATATAATGAACAATGGTAGAAATTTTTGACAGCGTCAATGACTTGTATAATCATCATATATGTTTCATGATAGAACAACTGGTGCCTACAGTGCATTTGGAAAGTCTTCAGACCCTTTCACTTTTTCACATAGTTGTGTTGCGGCCTTTGAATTGGTCGGCCTTCGGCCATCACTAAGGATTGGGAGGGATGGATATATAAAATGTAACTTTGATTGATGTGCTTTAAAAGTCAATCAGGAAAATAAACACATAGAAAACAAATACAATACAAAACTGTCTCTATGCAGGAGTAGCTGCCATATGCAATGTGCCCCCCCGCCAAGGGCCAATCGGGTCCCAGTGTGAGGAATGCAGAGTGGTATGTTGTGGCCCTGATAATTTCGTGTCACGGTGTTTACCTGGGTATTGTCGCTCCCCGGGGTTAGGCTCCGTAGCATTAAAGGAGTTGTAGTTGGTGGAATAAACTGAGTCCAGACTTGGTAAAGTTCAACGGTTTTACTTGAATAAACTTGAGATAAACTTGTCATCCAAACCATACTTGATCTTTCTCTTGGCTCCAGCAGGCTAAGGGCAAACTTTTCCATGTGTGTTGTGTTTATTTTCCCCTGCCAATTTTTAAAGCATATTAAAAAAGTTACATTTTATATACCTATCCCTCTTAATCCTCAAAAATCAAGCCCCCCCAGCCACCAGTCTGCACTCAATTCCCTTTAAAAAGAAAGTGAAAACAGAATTTTAGAAATGCTTGCCAATTTACTAAAACGGAAAAACAATTTCACATGGACATAAGTATTCAGAGCCTTTGCTATTACACCTACAATTTAGCGCTGGGGGTCTCCCATTTCCCTTAATCATCTTTGTGATGTTTCTACATCTTAATTGGAGTTGATTGGTAAATTTTGTTGATTGGAAATTATTTGGAAAGACACACCGCCTCCTATATTGGGTCTCCCAACTGAAAATTCATTTAGACCAAAAAATAAGACAGGAGAGCTCATGATTGTGTGGAGGAACAGATCTGGAGAAGGGTACAAAAACTTTCTGCTGCACTGAACGTTCCCAAGAGCACAGTGGCTTCCATAATTCTTTGATTGGAAAAAGTTTGGAAAAATAGGGACTCTTCCTAGAGCTGGCCGCCCCATCAAACTAAGTAATATGGGGAAAAGGACCTTGGTAATAGAGGTGACCAAGAGCCCAATGGTCACTCTGGCTGAGCTCCAATGATCCTGTGTGCAGATGGGAAAAACTTCCAGAAGGTCAACCATCACTGCAGCATTCCACCAATGTGAGCTTCATGGCAGAGCGCCTTGAAAGAAGTCTCTTGAAAAATATACAAAAAAGCCTGCCTAGAGTTTACAGAAAAGCACCTAAAGAACTCTCAGACTGTGAGAAACATGATTCCCTGGTCTGATGAAACCAATATTGAACTTTTGGGCCTGGAGGAAACCAGACACAAAGTACAGATATATTCTTAATGAAAACCTGATCCAGTGTGCTATGGACCTCAGACTGGGCCAAATAATTATCTTCTAAAAAGGCTATTACCCTAAGCATACAGCCTAGACAACACAGTAGTGACTTAGGGACAACTCTGTGAATGCCATTGATTGGCCCAGCCAGAGGACTTAACTTGAACCCAATGGACTATCTCTGGAGAGACTTGAAAATGGCTGGCCACCAATGGTCCCCATCCAACCTGGCAGCACTTGAGAGAATCTGCAGAGAAGAATGGCAGAAAATCTCCAAATCGAGGTGTGCAAACATATCCAATAAGAATGGCATCATATCCAATAAGAATGGAGGCTTTAATTGCTACCAAAGGTGCTTCAACTTAGTACGGAGTAAAGGGTCTGAATGCTTATGTTAGTTCAACATTTAATTTTTTCTTTCTCAATAAATTAGCAAAAATTTCTAAAATTCTGTTTCCACTTTGTATTGAGTGCAGAATAATGGGGAAAATTTTGACCTTTTTTTACTTTAGTAAAAGGTTTAGCAACATTACAAAATGTGAAAAACGTGAAAGTGTCTGAAGAATTTCTGAATGCACTGTAATATGCATTATTCACATCATTGCTCATTGGATCTTGGTATAAGGCAAAGCTGCCAGCATTGGAACGTAATCCCCAGGGACACTTTGCTGCTGGGAAGGAACATCTCTAGTCACACACAATGCTCTAGACGGGCATATCAGGCATTTTTGGCAGCTGGTTTTAGTGCCCCATGCCAAATAGATGTAAACAAAATATTAATTTCAGTTTCAGGCTTATTTATGTAGGATACAGCCAAGTCTGAATAGTATCTTTTTCCTGTATTTCATCATTAATAAAACAACTAACAAAACAAAAAAACACAAGGAAAAAACTAGGAGGAGCTGCTCCCTTGAGTATTCCCTTAAGTCTTGCATGATTTTTTGGCTCATAGCAATGTTTGTTCATTTGTAAAAGAATGTGAGATTTTGGAGTGGGGCTAGAGAGTGGCTTCATGCTGCAACTTCAAATGTATTATCCCAAAGAGAGCTTGTGCTTTTTCTTCTGGCTCTCATTCAACAAAGTCTGAAGAAGTTACTGAAGAGTAGGAAATGTGCCAACAAAATAAAGTAACTATGGTAATAAAAAGTTTTCATCAAAATGTAGAAAAAAGACATGAATTATAGCTTTCAAATAGAATTAAGATTTAATTGCTCTTTAGTAATCAAAATGTAATATATGTGACACGCTGTCAGCGTGTATAATGGAGAATGCAAACTTTTACCAAGAATACTGGGAAGTAAAACAGATCTTAACTATTATGCTTGTTCATCTTATGTTTTATGTAGCAGTACACTTGAAGCTAATCTGTCATGTGAATTATTCAGTGTGAATGGTGAATCTGGATATCTCATGGACTTACCCTTCCTGTTTCCTGAAGACCATGATCTATTTTTTATTAATATAAAATGATTTGGTCATTTTATCGACAACCTGTTGTTAATCTGGGATGGCACAGAGGAGAATTTTTTGGGGTTTTGCTTAGTATATGACTTTACTTCTCATATTGCTAAGACCAGCATTACCTTTTGGATTTAATCCTTTCTGCATGTAGTGGGGGATTTCAAAGCTCTCCCTTTAGAAAGGAGGTGGCAACTCATTCAGTTTTACAAGCACTCTTCTGCCATCCCAAGCATGTCATTAACAGCATTCCATATGAAGAATTGATCAAGATCTGTCTGATTTGTTCAGATAATGCAACATTTAAAAATTATGCCAAAAAATTAGTGATAGACTCTTGTGAAAGAAAATATCTGAAGTGGGGATTGAGAATGCAATAGGGTTGAATTGTTACGGGAGTATGTGGTAGATAAGAAGTAGTTGATTTATACAAATAAAAAAACATTAATAAATACCTTGAGATTTTGGGAATTATCTTGACACAAGAAGTCAGATTTGTCTCTAAGAAAGCAAGGACTCTGGGTTCAGTTTTATCACTCAGTATGTTTGTAGAGAAGACAGCAATAACTAGACCTTATTTAAATGGGTTTTCAAAAATTTCTGATGACCTCTCCTCAGTCTGATTGGTGGGGGTCTGACACCCGGGACCCCCGCCCATCAGCTATTTTGAGAAGACAGCAGCGCTTCTGTGAGCGCTACTGCCTTCTCTCAGCTTACCAAGCACAACGCTGTACATTGTTCGGATGTCGAACCTCCACCCATCAGATAGTGAGGAAAGTTCATCTGTAAAAAAAATCTTGGAAAACCCCTTTAACCTCTTCAGGGCCTCCGCCGTACATGTACAGTGGAAGTCCAATCTTTAAACATCGCGCCTGCTGCACGTGCAAATAGCCACAGTTTCTGCTGTTTAAAATATCAAAGACCTGCGGCACATAAGGCTGATCTCATATATTTTACCCTTCAGATGTGACCACTACATCCGCTCCTGTAACAGCGTTCCCCTACTGAGATGGGGGAACCTGTTACAGTAGACTAATAGACCGAAGTCCTAAAGCAGTCTATTAGAGGAATATACCAATAGAGGCCACTAGGTGGCAGCACTGTATTGTTATATTGAAAATTAAGTGTTCAATGATGGCTGTCATCAATTAACACAATGGGCAATCTAATGATTGCCAGTTATTGTCACCCAGGATGACTTAAAAAAAAGTTTTTACAAAAATAAAAAAATATAAAAGTTCTAATCACCCCCTTTTCCTTAAAATATAAATACTTAACCCAGGGGTGGGATTCAAATTTTTAACAACAAGTTCCCTACTCAGTGGCGGACACACAGCGTCACAACACATGTTTATATACACATACACCATATATATGCAACACACATAAATACACCATATACATGGTACACATACATAAATACAGCATATACATGGTACACATACCACCCAACTAAGGTGTTAAGCTATCAGCGGCATTCAAGGCAATGGAAGTGAACATCTCCAGCTGCCCTGCCACGTAACACGCTTCTCAGATCCAGTTGTAATTTTAACAACTGGATCTGGAGAACTGGAGGGAACTGGCTGAATCCCATGCCTGACTTAACCAATGAAAAAAATAAACATCATGGGCATCGCCATGTGCGAAAATGCCCATACAATTAAAATATAACAATATTAATGGCATATGGCAAAAGGCACAAAGGGAAAAAAATAAAAACAGCCAATTTGACATTTTTGGCACTTCAACTCCCCAATCATTTTTTTTATAAAAAGTGATCAAAATGTCACACACTTCAAATGGGTATAATTGAAAAGTACATATCGCCCCACAAAAAATGAGCCCTCACACAGCCCCATACATATGACTACAAAAAAGTTATAGGGGTCAGAATATGGTGCTAAATTTTTTTCTCAAGGGTTTTAATTTGTTTTTCAGTATTAAAACGCAAGAAAAATTATACAAATGTGGTATCGTTGTAACCGTACTTACCTGGAAAATGAAGTTAACAGGTCAATTTTACCGCATAGTGAACAGTGTAACAAAAGAAAAAAAAACCTTAGTCAGAATTGCATTTTTTTTCCCAATTCCACCCCATTTGGAATTTTTTTCCGCTTCCCACTACATTTTATGCAACCGTAAATGGTACCATTAGAAAGTACAACTTGTACCACAAAAAATAAGCCCTTATAAGGCTATGTGAATGGAAAAATAAAAAAAGTTAGGACTATGCGGGGAGTGAAAAACAAATGCAAAAATAGAAAATCCCAGGGTCCTCTAAGAGTTAAGGACAAAATGCTGCTACAGACAAGGTCAGCAAAAATGCATTGTTTCCCCCCAATGTTAATTGGACTATAGCAATTGCTTTGAGTCATATGGAACAAGTTGTGCCTTTGAGATAAATTCTTATAAAATTGTAATACGAGACATGTTGTTTATCTGGCCAGTTGCAATATCTGCAAATTTGTTGTCCAGACAACATATCCTCTCAACGTGGACACACTTCGACATATGTCAGATGCCCTTATTAATAAAGAGAATGTTTCTACATTACACAACACTTTAGGGGTATTCACAAGGGGGACTTTTCTTCATCTGTACTCCAAGGTATTGTGTAATGTGTAGATACAGTGCCTTGCGAAAGTATTCGGCCAATGGAACTTTTCAACCTTTCTCCACATTTCATGCTTCAAACAAAAAGATATAACATTTTACAGTTTTGGTGAAGAATCAACAACAAGTGGGTCACAATTGTGAAGTGGAACGAAATTTATTGGATCATTTAAACTTTTTTGTAATAATAAAACTGAAAAGTTTGGTGTGCAAAATTATTCGGCCCGTTTACTTTTAGTTCAGAAAACTCACTCCAGAAGTTCATTGAGGATCTCTGAATGATGCAAAGTTGTCCTAAATGACTGATGAAGATAAATAGAATACACCTGTGTGTAATCAAGTCTCCATATAAATGCACCTGCTCTGTGATAATCTCAGGGTTCTGTTTAAAGCACAGAGAGCATCACGAAGACCAAGGAACACACCAGGCAGGTCCGTGATACTGTTGTGGAGAAGTTTAAAGCCGGATTTGGATACCAAAAGATTTCCCAAGCTTTTAACATCCCAAGGAGCACTGTGCAAGCGATCATATTGAAATGGAAGGAGTATCAGACCACTGCAAATCTACCAAGACCCGGCCGTCCCTCTAAACTTTCATCTCAAACAAGGAGAAGACTGATCAGAGATGCAGCCAAGAGACCCATGATCACTCTGGATGAACTGCAGAGATCTACAGCTGAGGTGGGAGAGTCTGTCCATAGGACAACAATCAGTCCAACACTTCACAAATCTGGCCTTTATGGAAGAGTGGCAAGAAGAAAGCCATTTCTCAAAGATATCCATAAAAAAGTCTCGTTTACAGTTTGCCACAAGCCACCTGGGAGACACACCAAACATGTGGAAGAAGGTGCTCTGGTCAGATGAAACCAAAATCCAACTTTTTGGAAACAATGCAAAACGATATGTTTGGCGTAAAAGCAAAACAGCTCATCACCCTGAACACACCATCCCCACTGTCAAACATGGTGGTGGCAGCATCATGGTTTGGGCCTGCTTTTCATTAGCAGGGACAAGGAAGATGGTTAAAATTGATGGGAAGATGGATGGAGCCAAATATAGGACCATTCTGGATGAAAACCTGTTGGAGTATGCAAAAGACCTGAGACTAGGACGGAGATTAATCTTCCAACAAAGCAATGATCCCAAACATAAAGCAAAATCTACAATGGAATGGTTCAAAAATAAACGTATCCAGGTCTTAGAATGGCCAAGTCAAAGTCCAGACCTGAATCCAATTGAGAATATGTGGAAAGAGCTGAAAACTGCTGTTCACAAACGCTCTCCATCCAACCTCAAAGAGCTCGAGCTGTTTTGCAAGGAAGAATGGGCAAGAATTTTATCTCTAGATGAGCAAAACTGATAAAGACATACCCCAAGCCACTTGCAGCTGTAATCGCAGCAAAAGGTGGCGCAACAAAGTATTAATGCAAGGGGGCCGAATAATTTTGCACGCCCCACTTTTCAGTTTTATTATTACAAAAAAAGTTTAAAATGATCCAATAAATTTAGTTCCACTTCACAATTGTGACCCACTTGTTGATTCTTCACCAAAAATTTTAAATGTTATATCTTTTTGTTTGAAGCCTGAAATGTGGCAAAAGGTTGAAAAGTTTCAGGGGGCCGAATACTTTCGCAAGGCACTGTATACCTACTAAGGTAGGTGATTATATTAAGAAATGAATCAATAGGGAGACATATTGGATATTCATGCTAAAGACCAGATTCCCAGAGGGTTTAAATCAGAGACTGGAACTGATATGCTGTTACAGAATTTTTGGGAGTATTTGGTTATGTAATGTTTATATAGTTATGGCTAGAAGGAGTCCATTTTAACTGTCATTAAAGTTTCACCCGTAAAGCGGTCATGTAATCTCAACTGCTTTTATATATGCTTAGTATTGTGTTTGAAACGCATAGCCCAGACATGCGGTCTTCTGTTACATGGTGTATTTTATGAACTTAAATAAAGCAATCTGATTCATGAAGACGGTTCAGTGCTGGATACATTGTGCAATTATTTTGGAGGCACTATCTATTTGACAATATTTTTTTCAGGGGTGTTGTCTTTGTGACACTTTTTTAGGGGATGTAACTATAGTTATAACACCATTCTTTCTGAAGTGCAATAATTGGGAGCACTGTGCTACCAGTGTGGGACTGGGTTACATTGTGCTAATCAGAGGAATTGTTGCCGATGGCTCACTTTCCATCTATCTCCCAATTTTAGTAAGAATATAAAAAACAATATTGTATACATTGGATGAATGCCTCAGGAAGACACCATACAATGACATTTAAAGATGTTTTCCAGAAAGTCAATATTGATGACCTATGTTGCATTACCATACAGTGTCTGCACTTTGTACTGCACCTCATTATCATTTACTAGAATGGTGCTTAGCTGCTGTAATGCCATGTTGATGGATGTGACATCACAGGCTGATCAACTGAGGTTCCAGGAGTTGGACCCCACTGAATACCGAGGGTAGGTCATCAATATTGTGTTCCCGGGAATTTTTTTTTTTTATACTGGATATAGTTGTATGGAATACTAACGCATACCAGCCAGATGGAGATAAAAAGCACACTCATGTAACCTCTCTCTGGCTAATGTAACTTTATGAACCCATTTACCACGTATGTCAGCAGCTTTTCTGTTGAAAATGCTAAACATACATCACAAACGTGATATGAACCCAGCCTATAAAATATGTTTATTCATACATATAAACATACATCATAACACTTATACAGTACATTATACACATGTAAATACATATTAAACAGATGCATATACATTATACAATATACACACATATCTACATGTTATACATACAGTATGTACCCTTCACAGATATATACACTATGGGGCACACTTATTAAGACTGGTGTTTCAGACGCTGGTTTTAATAAGCCCTTGTGCTGGCTTCTACATAACTTCGGCACATCCACCACCGATTTTAAATGCAATACAGCTTCCTTGCTGTCTTACATTTAGACTATTTCCTACGCCTAAATCAGACATAGAAAATGATGAACGAGAGCGGGCCTGCTGGGCTGTCCCCTTCTCTGCCCATGCCACGCCCCATTTTTTAGACCTGGCGTGAGCTGGGAACATAGCGTGTAACAGAATCTTTACCAGATATACATCACAAAAGTGGGGTATATATGTTTGGAAATGACCCGCTATATATATATATACCATATAAATATGTTTACAATGTATATGCATTACACATTACTCACACATAACCATTACACACATACACACAGACGCACACACATTATCTTTTATCATAATAAAAACTGTCACAGTAACATTGATTTGACACTTAATAATGGTATTTCAGAATATGAAAAAATAAAAGAAACAATCTAAGTTTGGAAAAAACCTTGTAGTAAGATGCCAGTGCCTGAGCTGTTGTGTACTTACTGTAGTGTGTAATATTATGTAATAGTATGCCAGTCTTATAGAACCCAAATGTGAATCTCAAATTCAGGGAATTATGATTGATGCACATTATCAGCATGGCCATCACCTTTGCATCCCAAGGTAATGCACATCTTACAATTTCACAGGTGACTTTTTTTATCTCACCGGATCCCTGGCAGGTCTGCTCTAAACTATCATTCTCATATACACACATGCGTACATACATACATACAGTATCATACACACACAGGCACAGACATGCAACTTCATATACACACATAAGCACATACATAAAGTATCACACTGTATCAGTGAGGAAGAATTATGCCGCCTCACATATGTCTGTGTGCTGCATTACAGGGGTGAGGGGACAGCATGGGGAGAAGAGAAGAATGGCAGCTTTGGTCATAGACTTATCCTAGAGAAGGGGCTGGGCGGTTGGCAGCCTCCTTCGCTAAGCAGTGAAAGTAGCTTGTTCCTGCTTAGAAGCTAGAATAGTGGTGATGTTGCTAAATAGAATTCATAGAGAAGGGCCTATCAGAGAATTCTCTGTTCCTCTGGTGGGCCAGCTGACACTGTACACTACACAAGAGATATGGTAAAAAAAGCAGCTAAAGACACTGAATTGGGGGTAACAGCAAGTTGGGTGTTTCTGTAGCTTAGGAAAAGGCAGGGAGGGTGCTGGAAATGAGAGCATCCAAAGACGTTTTCATGGCAGTCTCTGCCAGATGGAAAAGACAGGAAATGTGTTTGACTACAGAGAAGATGTCATCTTCAATGTACTTTATTCACTTATTTGTAGATTGTCACTGTAGAACTAGTATTTCTTTGTAAAATGAGTAACAGTATGGTGGTACTATTGAGTCACTATTAAATTATTAGTGATATTATGTTTTATATAGTGACTGTGAGCATAGTATATATAACATAGTAACATATTAACATAGTTTATAAGGCCAAAAAAAGACATCTGTCATCCAGTTCAGCCTGTTATCCTGCAAGTTGATCCAGAGGAAGGCAAAAAACCCCTGTGAGGTAGAAGACAATTTTTCCCACTTTAGGGAAAAAAATTCCTTCCCGACTCCAGTCAGGCAATCAGAAGAACTCCCTGGATCAACGACCCATCTCTAGTAACTATAACCTGTAATATTATTACACAACAGAAATACATCCAGGCCCCTCTTTTAGTGAACTTACCATCACAACCTCCTGAGGCACAGAGTTCCATAGTCTTACTGCTGTTACCGTAAAGAATCCTCTTCTATGTTTGTGTACAAACCTTCTTTCCTCCAGACATAGAGGATGTCTCCTCATCAAAGTCACAGTCCTGGGGATAACTGTCTATCACTGAGCCAGTTACTTATCCACATACAGACATTTTCCCCCATTCCAAGCATTCTCATTTTATATATTAACCTTTTATGTGGTACAGTGTCAAATGCTTTGGAGAAGTCCAGATATACGACATCGATTGAGTCGCCGCGGTCAAGTCTAAAACTTACTTCCTCATAGAAACTGATTAAATTAGTTTGACATGACCGATCCCTCATGAAGCCATGCTGATATGACATTATTTGCTTATTTTCATTGAGGTAGTCTAAGATAGCATCTCTTAGAAAGCCTTCAAACAGTTTACCCACGACAGATGTTAAACGTACCGGCCTATAGTTTCCATGCTCTGTTGTTGGACCCTTTTTGAATATTGGCACCACATTTGCTATGCGCCAATATAGTAGTTTGTCATGTTACTGTATTTTAGGTACAATATTTCAGCATTTGGGAACTCATTTTTAACTTTGCTCTGGGTTATACTTGGTCTAAAACTGGCCCTGCTAAAATCATTATAATTAGAGTTGAACTAACTATCCGAAGTGGAAAATTTGATTCGCCGCGAAGCCAAATTTCCTCTTGCTTCATGGTAACAAATCAATTTTCCCTGAAATGCCGTAAAAAAAAACAAAAAAAGAAACATACTCACCTCATCCGTTTGAGCACAAAGGGGCTGCCGCAGCCATCTTGATTGGAGATCCTGCATGAAATCCCGTGCGTGGTGACATATGATGTTATCACATTGGCCTATGTGAAGATGTCATCACGCTCCTCGTGAAATTTTGCGCAGAATCTTCAATCAAGATGGTCGTGGTGGCCTCTTTGTGCTCAAACGGATGAGGTGAGTATTTTTTTCAACCCCTGAAAGGCGAGGGGTTCAATGATGGGGGGCAGCACAATCGCAGTTCCACATCATTGAGCCCACTAATTACAAAGAAATGTGCTTCGTGATAAAGTAATTCGTCACAATGCAAAATTTTTTGTGAAATTCAGTGAAGCAGCCAAATCAAAGTTTTCAGACCTTCGTTCATCACTTCTTATAATATATGAACTTTTAAAGCCTATACACGTAATTCATCAGTGAATTACGATATGAGCTTGGTTGACATGTTTACTATCCATGTGCCCTGTGTATTTCATTTGGCAACATCAGAGTTGATTTTTCATCTACCGTATGTAGTATATCACATTTCGTGCTACTAAATTAATTTTAAAGGGAACCTATCACATTGAACATGGTGTTTGAGCTACAGGCAGCATGTTATAGAGCAGGAGGAGCTGAGCAGATTGATATATAGTTTTATGGGGAAAGATTCAGTATAACTTCTATTTCACACATTTAAAGTCCTGCTCCTTCTGGGCTTTGAAGTCAAGGAGGCTGTCCTATCAGTGATTGACAGCTATCTCTGTATACACAGTCATAGAGAGAAGTCTGTCACTGATAGAACCGCCTCCTGGACTTCAAAGCCCAGAATGAGCAGGAATTTAAATGAGTGAAATAGAAGTTTTACTGAATCTTTTCCCACAAACCTATATACTGGATCAATCTGCTCAGCTCCTCCTGCTCTATAACATACTGCTTGCAAATTAATTTGCATTTTCAAGATGACAGATTCCCTTTAAGGCTGTTGTGAGTATTCTGTGCTGGAATCAGGGAACAAATAATAGATGAATTCTAGCAACTGTGGACTCTAGATAAATTATATAATATTCTTTTTTCACGTAAAGAACCCAGAATGTGTAAAAAGCTTTCTTTGTTCAAACAGGTTCAGAACTAGATTATATCATCAATTATTTTTCATGTAGCTATAATTTGGTTGCAGTCACCAAAAGTGTAGTTTCTTTCTCTCATTCTTCACCTCACCCTGTTTTTCTTCCTATTAAAGACCAACTATTCTTTCATTTTTCCATAAATCAATAGTACAAGTAAGAAACATTGTTATAAATTATTTTATCGAAAAATGCTTTTTCTACACCAGCTCAACTTTCTGTATGGATATATTCGGTGACCATATATTGATATTATTGGAGCACTTTACTATACTTAGTCATTGTCTGGCACTGCTACTTAGGCACTGTATCGCAGATTACTTTTGAAGTGTGTGTTGGTGGAAGAACTCTGTAGCAATGCTATTTAGATAACAACACTGAAAAAAATAATCCACCCATATAGAAATGTTGGATTTCTGCAAAACACGGCATGCAGTTATATCTTATGTAGATATGGAAATGAGTATAGGTAAGGTCTGATTAGACACTAGTCCTTGCCACAAGATGGCATGAAAGTGCTTTACCTGCTGCCCTATAAAAACATTTTCAGAGGCTATTTTTGAGTAGTGTACCTCTTGGTGAGAGATCATTAACTGCTAGACATGCCTCTATGATGCATTTGAAGACATTTTGCCCAGTTGACAGACCATTGGTCTGAGTGGCGCAGGATGGTCATTTTGGAAAACTGAGCAGTATCTAGGCCATTTTGACTTGTTAGGAGGTGTTGGGAGCAGTGGTTATGTCAGGGCATGCACACATGGCAAACAGGGTTTGGATGGTCCAGTCCAGACAAACCACCGGTAGAGAGAATCATTTCATCTGCTAAGCACGAGCAGCTTCCGAATTGTCTGCTTCTGGTGCCAGATCTATAGGTAAAAAGCTGAATGGCTGAGATGCGGGGTGTTGGGCTACAGCTAATGTAAAATAATCTCACTCCTATGGCTTAGGCCATGAGGTTAATTACCTGATAAAGAGTACGCTAAAAACACTTTATTAAAGAATATAATTAAAATCAATTGTGGCTCGCCACCCTATTCAAGATCAGGCTGGCAACAAAGGACTGGAGTGCTGAAAATACATTTATATACTGCCTCCAATAGTCCCTATTGCCCAAATATATTTGATGTGAGTCTTAGGACCGAAAGTAACTGTAGACCCTCCATCAACTATATCCGGAGTAACGGATATAGTTGATAGAGGGTCTACAGTTACTTTATAACTGTATATAACAGTATATAAATTAATTTTCTGCACTCCAGTCCTTTGTTGCCAGCCTGATCTTTGAATATGGTGGAGAGCCACAATTGATTGTAAGTATATTCTTTAATAAAGTATTTTTAGCATACTATTTATCAGGCAGTTAACCCTTACAGTCCAGTACGTGAATCTGATATTTACTAGTAGTTAAAGGGGTTGTCCGGGTTCACAGTTGAACCCAGCTATACCCAGGATTTCACACATGCAGCCTGCTTGACAACAGCATCGGAGCATTTCATGCTCCGATGCGCTCTCTTGCCCTGCGTGGATCACGCAGGGGAAGGGCTTTTTTGTTTAAATAAACCACACACTGCCGGGCAGAGGCTTCCGTGTATTTGGTGACATCACCGGCTCTGATGAGCCGGCTTTAGCGCTGCCCTAGCCGTTTTACTGGCTAGGTCAGCACTAAAGTCCGCAGATCAGTGCCGGTGACGTCACCGGGCTCACTGCTGGGCAGAGGCCTCCGCCTGGCGGAGCCCGGTTCATCACCGGAACTGGGCAAAATGCCTTTGCCCTGCGCGATTTAGACACGGCATGCAGTTATATCTTATGTAGATATGGAAATGAGTATAGGTACGGTCTGATTAGACACTAGTCCTTGCCACAAGATGGCATGAAAGTGCTTTACCTGCTGCCCTATAAAAACATTTTCAGAGGCTATTTTTGAGTAGTGTACCTCTTGGTGAGAGATCATTGACTCCTACCTCAGAGGCATCCACCTCAATAATGAATAATTTGATGACTAGTTCTTAAAAGTTTGATTTGGCTGCTTGACAAATTTTATAAAATAATTTGATTTGTGACTTCGTCATGAGGCACATTTCTTTGTAAGTAGCAGGTGCAGTGATGGGGAATGTATTTACTTTATCCATTTGAGCGCAAAGAGGCAGCCGTGGCCATCTTGCCTGAAGGTTCAGCACAAAATCTCTTTGCACACAAATGAATTTATTCATTACCACAAAGCAAGGGGAAGTTTGGTTTTGCCCGAATTGAATTTTCGGATCAAAGTACTTTGATTCGCTCCTCCTCTGCCGGATCTCAAAACGAGAAAGGAAAACGCAGACGTGAAAGTAACCTTATCAAAAGAGTCCACAAATGCTTGAACAGAAACAGACCTTTCTTGTGAAGACAGATCAACCTGCAGTAAAACCTTGCCAGCTCTTTGGGGAAATATCTGTGACTCTGAGTGACCTCCCCGATCATCACTGAAGTTATCCGACTTTGATATGGCAGGGCAGGATCACAACTGATATTCAGGACTTTCGCAGTAGAAACAGAGGGCATGTTTCTTCCAATGTTCCTTCCTTTGCTGAGGCGATATGACTTCCACTTGCATGGGTTCCTAGGACTCAACAGGTGTCTTGGACACAGACTTGAGAAACAGAGGATAGCCAAGGACATAGCCTTATCTAGGGAACCAGGAGTCGAATAGCTGACTAAAATGCCTTTAAGTATATCTGAAAGGCCTAATCTAAACTGAGACCTGAGATCTGGCTCATTCCACCTAGAAGCAGTACACCATTTTTGGAACTGAGAGCAATACTCCTATACTGGTCATCTGACTTGATGCAGTGAGAGGATCTGACTCTCTGCGTACTCTGCTCTTTCTGGCTCATCATACAAGAGACCAAGAGCGGAAAAGAAACAGACAACAGAATACAGCTCAGGAGAGATGGGTAGAGGCGAGAATGCCCATTCCTGGGGATCACCTTGCAACAGAGAAAAAATGATACTTGCTGTGCATTGGTACCCGAGGAGCGATGTCTCAAATGAAAATAAAGTTTGCAACTCTCCCTGAAAGTTGCAAAACTTTTACGGTCACCAGAAAAGAGGTCTGGGAGCTTAACCTCAGGCTCCATCAGTGACGGGGCAGCAGAAGCAGGTAATTAGTCTGACAGGACTCTTGCTGCTGAATTCTCTCAGCTAAATCCTGCACCAACTGAGCTATATTCTTCATCTGTGTGGCTAAAGCTGCCATGGCGTCCATGATAAAGCAAGTACACTAACTATTTTTAGGCCAGTGATAATGTCAGAAATATAGCAGAGGTATCGACAAGGACAGTGAAACCCTGAACTTAGACCACCCCACTTTCCCAAGCTAAACAACAACTGGACGACAGTCTCTATGCTAAATAGGTGCAGAGGAGAACACATGGACAGAACAAGCAGAAAAGCAGAGTTGATAGAAATGGGTCAAAACTGGGCTACACAGTACCAAAATGTGAGACAGTGGTCAGGAGACAAACCGGGGTCGGAAATATGGATTACCAATAGCAGTAGAGGAACCGGGAACAAGGGAACAATGCTAGTTAGTCAACAAAGACTATCACTGGCAATAGTAAATGGATAGGAGAGGATTAAAATAGAGCTGGGAGAAACAGATCATTGCTTTCTGTTGCTAGGGATGTGATCGCGCCACTAGGGTTTGAATGAACAGCTCGTCTCTCCCAGCTCGGCCACTGGTGCTGGAGCCCGGATAGGTAAGTTTATTACATCATGTTGCTGTATTTTTGCTGTTTTTTTTAGCTGTTTTAAGGTATGTCACTAAAGAAGAACATTTTTTGTATTGAGTGATGGTTCTACATTATATCTTTTTCTCTGTCTATTGGTATCATGATACAGTTGGACCTGTGCACCAGCTAGAAGTAAGCTGGATCTGCCTCTATAACCACTGCATTTATGTAAAGAGGATTGGAGGATGTTTAGAACAATTAGGCCTCATGCACACGAACGTATTTTCTTTCCGTGTCCGTTCCATTTTTTTTTTGTGGACTGTATGCGGAACCATTCATTTAAATGGGTCCGCAAAAAAAAGGAAGGTACTCCGTGTGCATTCCATTTCTGTATGTTGGTATATCCGTTCTGCAAAAAAATAGAACATGTCCTATTATTGTCCGCATTACATACAAGGATAGGACTATTCTATTAGGGGCCAGCTGTTCCTTTCTGCAAAATACTGAATGCACACGGATGTCATCCGTATTTTTTGCGAATCCATTTTTTGCGGACCACAAAATACGTACGGTCGTGTGCATGAGGCCTTAGTTTAACTGTTTTAGCTGTTTTAACAACCTTCCTGCCTTTTAGCATGCGTTTTTTTTAAGTTTAAACAACACTTTTATGTTTTAATACACTGAAGGTAGAGAGGGTTTATATTTTTTTTAGCACTGGATGTGGTCTATGATAAATAAAATAGCTTTGGACTTTCATACATTCAGTAAAAGTAAAGTAATCGTTTTATAGAGTGGCTCAACTTTGTATATAGAATAATTTTATATGCAAATTCTATAATGGTTCTCAAAGGTGAACTTTCATGTTAAGTCATAATAAATGATATTTTCTAGTACATATCCAAGCTAACACAATTTCAGCTCTTTTTTTCCCCTCTTACTAACCGGCCTAGCTTATTAAAAAATATGATAATATCTGCAAATTATTTTGTTTTTCCATTATTACCCGCATATAACACATTTCTGTTTGTTATCTCTCTGTAATATTCATTCTGGGTCTGGATTTACAATAATCATTTCTGAAACAGCTCTGTTGAGAACCGGTGCACAGATTTGCCAACAAATGCATGCATTACAGTAAATTGTGAAAATACCGTAATGTCAAAAAGCTAGAGCAAATTCCAGGCTAAATTAGTCATTTAAAATGCATTACATCCTTATACATTACAGCTCATGGGCGTAAAACCATAGAATTGATATTGTATCCCCCTGAGTCTCATTTTAATACAGGAGCAGTGATTTTGCCTAATTGAAGATTTGGTGTGTAAGAGCGGGTTACTGTGACATTGGAGGTTAAATACATGCTGTTGCATACCTTAATTTGCCTATGCAGCTTACTAAAGCAGATGTCTCTAGGAAGCATCCCTTCATATAATTAACTTTACAGTATAGAAATGAGAAAGTCACACATTTCGCATTAGAAACAGTGTTTGATCTCTTCGAAATGCCGTATTTAGGATGTAATAATGGCTCATTTTAATGTTTTGCAATTACACTGCAAAATACATAAGAAAAAATGCATTAATGCACTTTAAATAAAGATATATTGAGGATGATACATTACATTTGCACGGTAATAACCTGTAATAGCAGTAATGTCATCTGCAATATTGTACTTTTCTTTTGCTCCCTGCTGGCTGCATTATTTCAAACATGAATGAAAAATATATCTTCTTACCTCTTATTAGGGATGTGTTCACATTTGTGCTGGAGGCTCCATCGACAATTCTGTCAGTTTATTAGTCCTTTGACCATTACAGCCAAACACTAGCCTCAGCAGTCACATGTACGTGTACGGCACTCTAGAACAGGAATGGTGACTATATTATAAGCTGTCCTCTTCTACTCCCTTGCTGTAAAATTGTCATTTCAGCATGCTCCAAACACTATTCCATTCCTCACAAATAAAGGCAGGGATGATACCAGCAATGTTACCTTTTTAATACAATTTTACAGACAATGACACTACCCTGGTAATGCCCAAATTTTATCGGAATACCCTTCTGTCATGCTGTATGGTACCTGAATACCCAGTGGCATTCTTTACCTGATGTGGACTTATAGATGAGTCCTTCTTTACTTTCCCTTGGATCATATCTCAACATAACTTTGGTGCATCCAATGCCAATTCTAAATGTAAGACAGCGAAGTGCTGCCTCTATACCGCCATGACCAGCTTTACCCTCTCCTACTGTGTCCTTCTCCCATAACATGTAGATTGAAAGCCTTCACAGGCAGAGCCCTCTCTCCTTCTGTACCAGTCTGTAAATCGACTTGTTCATGCCTAGTGCAATTGTCTGTATTATGTGTGTTCACCCCTTTTCATATGTACAGCGCTATAGAATGAATGACGCTTTAATAATAATAAATAATAATAATAATAAATGAAACAGGCCTGCCGGCCCGTCCCCTTTTCCGTGCCAAATTGGCTTTGTGACTAATTATTTAATCACAAAGTGCATTTCTTTGTAAGTAGTGGGTGCAATGACAGGGAGCTGTGATTGTGCACCCCCCATCATTGTACCCCTCAGATGCCACGTTCATACATGATATCGGAATCTGATATAAATAAGAGTGTGAAATTAAAAAAATATAAAATACTTGCCTGATCCATTTGCTTGCAACGGGCTGGCCGCCATATCTTGTGTGAAGATCTGGCACAAAATCTTGCGTGGCCTGAGATGATGTCATCACATCAGCCAGCAGGGATTTTGTGAGAGATCTACAAGCAAGATGGTGGCGGCCAGCCCCTCACGATCAAATTGATCAGGTAGATTTTTTTTTTTGTTTTTTACACTATTTCAGGTTAAATTGAGGAAATTTGGCTTCATGGCAAATTGAATTTATCCTGAAATTTGGATCCACTTCTTGGACTTTAATTTGCTTGACACTAATTGTACCCTTAATCTTTGGCTAGCATTTAATTCCACTACTGCAAGGAATGAAGCATTAGAAGGCGTCTAAAATAAATGTAATAAAATAATAACAGAAAAAATGGGATTTGCTCCCCACTTCTGCCATTAATTTGTAACATCCAGACCTGGGTACATGAAGAATTCCTTCATTAGAGACAGGCACTGATATGGAATTCCAATGTGGAAAAAAAAAATATTTCTCTACAATTTCACTACTTAAAAAACAATCTTTGCATTAAAAACATCAAGGATACAAGGATAAAAAAAATCCAAACCTATGTGTTTCGGACAGAGTAAGACTTGTTCTTACTCACGGCATGGACAAGTCTTACTCTGTTCAAAAGTTGTTTTTTTTTAATCCTTTTGTACAAGATGTTTTTAATGCATTTAAAATAAAGAATTGATTTTTAAGGAGTGCTGGAGAAATAACTTTTTTCTTCATTGGAAGTCCCAAATCCACAGACTCTCAGTGTAATGTTAGAATGAATGTGCTGCATCTCCATCTGGTTAGTAGATAGGGGTGATTATTGAAGAAGTTATAGAAAAGTATTAATTTAGAATTGCTTAACAGGATATTTAAATTGGATTTTTTTGAGCCAGAAGGGCCACTGAAATATATTGTTCTGTTTAAACAATGACAGTGAATTAGTATATTCACACGGCAATTTATTTTTATCCCATGTTAAATTAGAACATTAGCACGAATCCTTACTGTGAAAAAGATTACGTATCTTAGATACCGAAATACAGTAATACATCAGTTAAGTGCTGTTTAAAAAAGGCATTTATTCTGGAAAATTCAGTTAGTTATAAGTAGGCTTGGATCACGATCCTGAAAAATATAATTAGTCATGAATCACGATTAGTGATACGCAAATTATCTACATCATCTGCAATAGATGAGGCTAATTTGCAGGTCAGCAAAAATTCTCATTACCCTATAGATCAAATAAAATGTGCTGCACTGTATAAATCACAGAAATTTACTGCAGATCCTTGAATAAGCTGACCTAGAACTTGCTTTTACAAGGATTCATTTATCAGCTGATATAAGATATTTCTACATAGAAATGATATCAACAAAGGTTCTTGCTATGAACCACACCATGGTACCCCCTATGTGCCTGGAAAGAAACAGGCAGGTAACTTCTTTTCTTGGAAGGATGGAGTACGTAACAACAATGACTGGTTAACAGAAGTTGCAGAATTTGCTAAAACTTCTCAGCACTTGAAGCAGCACAGTCCTTTACAAGGTTACACAGTGGTGGCATACAGCTAAGCTTACAGTCCTCTATAGCAGTGTTCCTCAACTCCAGTCCTCAAGGCCCAACTGCCGGTCATGTTTTCAGGATTTCCTTGGTATTGAGCAGAAGATATAATTAGTGTCAGTGCATCAGGACTTCATTCTGTGGCATATTCTCAAATCATGACCGACGGGTGGGCCCTGAGGACTGGAGTTGAGGGACACTAGGGTTGGTCTGTTCCCTAGTTTTCGCCGTCTGCAGATTCCCTCTCTAAGACAGTGGGGCAGATATACTAAGACTGGAGCGAAGTACTCTAGCCTCTTTATGAAGTTTGTTGAAGCACAATGCACTAAATTTATTAAGAGAAGAGATGAGCGAATCTTCAAAGATTCGATTTGCCGAACATTCGCCGAATTTATAAAACGATTTGTTTTGAATACAAATGTATTCGGTCGAAGTTGCGTAAAAAAAATATTCGTTATTCTGTTCGTGTTCTGCGAACATTCCCGCAAAAATAACGAACATACAATCAGTGTTGTTAAAAGTACGCTACTGAACTGAATACGTACTAGCGTTGTTAAAGGTATGCTACTTAACTAAATATGTACGCAGGAGCATACTAAGTGCGTACGAATCTTTAGCGTACTATTGTCTTGCGATTGCATCATACGCACGCAAACACGACGCTAGGCCGCGGCGTACAGTCCTCAGAGGCAGAGCTAACGAAGTTTTGAAGATGGCATCTCGTTCATCTGCATTTAGTAATGGAGAGCTGAAGCACATGATAAAAGTTATGGATCACCAGGATTATGATCTGCTTCGGGCCACACACCGACATCCAAACCAGCACAAGCAGGACATCATTCAGCAGGTGATACAAGGCTCGCGCCACCGGTTTGGTGTTGTGCGGACTCCGGGGGAGATACAGAGGAAATGGTCCGACTAGAAATACAAGTCCCCTGAGCGGCTTACTGTATTATATACCAGTGAAAGACTTTATAGAAGGACAACATTGGGGCGTGCATAGTGTGCTGCAGCAATTTCCTTTCATGCTAGGCCACGCCTCTAACTCCACCCAAACAAGTGAAGGTCTCAGATACGTGCCCCTTCACAGTAATTTGCCTTAGGCTACTTTCACATATCCCAAAACAGGGAAGAAAAAAGCGCCTCCAGCTCATCCTTGGCAAGGCACTACCGTGCACGGACAGGTTCAGACCATAACCAGCTTAGATCAATTGCAGAGGATCCAGCACAGTTGAATAAAATTCAAGAGCCTTTATTAGAAAAATCCAGATACACGAATGGACATACGACACTCGTAGCTGTATTGACGCGTTTCGAATTATATCACATCCTTAGTCATAACTAAAAAACAGGATGCATCCTGGTCAAGAAATACTGTCTCACTCCTCCCCCAAGGTGGAACGAAAAGGGGGGAGGGGGAGGGACTAGCCTAACGAGGGGACTAGCAAATCAACGTACACCTGAAACTTGAACCAAGATGCAGCCTGTGTCTTAAAATGCCAGACACACAAATACAAATATAAAATCAAAACAACATTGCTATTCACTATGTATAATAATACATAGCAAATTGTAACAATCACATATAAATAAATATTATGCATGAAAAGCAAGAAATGGCAAACCTAAACAACAAAAAAGCTATTTTTTTATCTCAGTGATACAAATCCATTTCATACAGCTGTGTGGAACCATTCTGTATGTCACAGTTCAGCTGTCCATTCACCACAAACCACAATGGGTCCAGGTGACCCATTCTGTACGTCACGTAATTAAAGCAGGTCTTTTGCTCTCACTTAGGCCCCTTTCACACGAGCGTGTCCGGATTTGGTCCGGATGCGTTCAGGAAAATCCGCACGCATCCGGACCAAATCCGCACACAATTGCAGTCAGTTTTGACTGCGATTGCGTATGTTCTTTCAGTTTTTTCCGCGCGGGTGCGAAGCGTTTTGATGCGTTTATCACGCGCGTGCGAAAAAACTGAATGTTTACAAACAACATCTCTTAGCAACCATGCGTTAAAACCGCATTGCACCCGCACTTGTGTGCGGATGCAATGCGATTTTCACGCAGACCCATTCACTTCAATGGGGCCAGTTCTGCGTGAAAAACACAGAATATAGAACATGCTGCGTTTTTCACGCAACGCAGAAGTGATGCGTGAAAAAAAACGCTCATGTGAAAAGCCACATTAAAATGAATGGGTCAGGATTCAGTGCGGGTGCAATGCGTTCGCATCACGCATTGCACCCGCGCGGAAATCTCGCCCGTGTGAAAGGGGCCTTACACAGCTACATTACAAAAATCTCTGTGCGACATTTGTCTGGGTTGCACTTAAGCAGACCAAGTCTGCCTAATCTAATAGTTTCAGTGTAATTGCTCCATACTGCACGGTACGTAATAACATATGTAATTTTGCTCTAACTTATCCACCTATATACAAAGCACAATCCGTATTTTCTGTCCAGGTGACCAATTCTTTACGTCACGTAATTAAAACAGGTCTTTTGCTCTCACTGATACAGCTACATTACAAATATCTCTGTGCGACATTTGTCTGGGTTGCACTTAAGCAGACCAAGTCTGCCTAATCTAATAGTTTCAGTGTTATTGCTCCATACTGCATGGTACGTAATAACATACGTAATTTTGCTCTAACTTATCCACCTATATACAAAGCACAATCCGTATTTTCTGTCCAGGTGACCAATTCTGTACGTCACGTAATTAAAGCAGGTCTTTTGCTCTCACTTATACAGCTACATTACAAAAATCTCTGTGCGACATTTGTTTGGGTTGCACTTAAGCAGACCAAGTCTGCCTAATCTAATAGTTTCAGTGTAATTGCTCCATACTGCACGGTACGTAATAACATACGTAATTTTGCTCTAACTTATCCACCTATATATTAACTTGTTCAGATTGAACAAGTTTGTGGGTTTCAGTACAGCAGGCCCATTTTTTTTTTGTATATATAATACACTTATATACAGAAAATGTTGAACCCCAGGGCTAAGGGTCGAGGATGAGGGCGTGGGCGTGGGCATTCAATTACTGCAGGGGGCAGAGGCCGTGGTCCTGGGCAGGGTGAGACAGTACCTGCTGATGAGGGAGCAGGGGAACGCCGCAGAGCTACACTCCCTAGCTTCATGTCTCAACTTACAGGGACACGTGGTAGAGGACTGTTGAAACCTCAACAGTGCGAACAGGTGATGTTGTGGATTGCGGACAATGCTTCAAGTAATTTGTCCACCAGTTAGTCTTCCACGCAGTCCACCCACGTTACCCAAGGGAGCACTCCTCTAGCTCCTCCACCTCAACCTCCTTCCCCCCAGTCTGCCCCCTCCCAGGAAGATTTGGAATGCGATCCGGCATACTCTGAGGAACTGTTTTCTGGACCCTTCCCAGAGTCACAAACCACTTCTCAGGTTGCTGCTGACCTCTTTCCAGATGCCCAAGTTTTCCAACTTTCGCAGTCTGTGGGTGATGATGATGACATTGTTGACTTAGTGGAAGAAGTGTGTAAAGAGGTGTCGGACGATGAGGAGACACGGTTGTCAGACAGTGGTGAAGTAGTTGTCAGGGCAGGAAGTCCGAGGGGGGAGCAGACTGAGGAATCGGAGGATGACGAGGTGACTGACCCAAGCTGGGTTGATAAGCCGAGTGAAGACAGTGCTTCTGAGGCGGAGGCGAGTGCTGCACCAGAACAGGTTGGAAGAGGCAGTGGTGTGGCCAGAGGGAGAAGCAGGGCCAGAGCTGGTGCATCAGCAGCAACTGTTTCACGTAGTGAAGCTCCCGTGGCGAGGCCTAGATGTTCGCAAGTCTGGAAGTTCTTTAAAGAAATTGAGGATGATCGACGGACTGTGGTGTGCAACCTGTGCCACACCAGGATCAGCATGGAAGCCACCACTACTAGCCTAACCACCACCAGCATGCGCAGGCATATGAGTGCTAAACACCCCACTCAATGGAACCAAGGCCGTTCACCTCCTGCGGGTCACACCACTGCTCCTTCCCCTGTGTCGCTCGCTGCCTCTGCTAGTCAACCCCCTGCCCAGGACCCCGGCACGAGCGCCTCCCGCCGGAAAACCACACCTTCGCCTCCACGATCCTCCACAGTGTCCACCAATGTGTCCCTGCGCAGCGTTCAGCTGTCTTTACAGCAGACGCTGGAGCGCAAGAGGAAATACAGTTCCACCCACCCACATGCCCAAGCCCTCAACGTCCACATCTCCAAATTGCTGAGCCTGGAGATGCTGCCCTATAGGCTGGTAGAGACCGAGGCCTTTTGCAATCTCATGGCGGTGGCTGCCCCTCGGTATTCGGTCCCCAGCCGCACTATTTTTCCCGATGTGCCGTCCCATCCCTACACCAGCACGTGTCACAGAACATCATCCGTGCCCTGACCAATGCTGTTTCTGAGAAGGTCCACCTAACCACGGACACGTGGACAAGTGCTGCCGGGCAGAGACACAATATCTCACTGACGGCACATTGGGTTAACTTGGTGGAGGCTGGGACCGAGAATGACCCTGGGGCCGCTCATGTACTGCCCACACCGAGGATTGCGGGGCCTATCTCGGTCACGGTCTCTCAGACGTACTATGCCTCCTCCTCCGAACCCTCCTCCCCCTCCACCTCATCCTCCGAATTACCATCCGTGGGCACGACGCCTTTAGTCGGTAGCTCTAGGCGCAGCAGCAGTGCCGTGGGTAAGCGCCAGCAGGTGGTGCTCAAACTGCTGAGCTTAGGTGACAAAAGGCACACCGCCCAAGAACTATTACAGGGCATCACGGCGCAGACCGATCTGTGGCTGGCACCGCTGAACCTCAAGCCAGGCATGGTTGTGTGTGACAATGGGCGTAACCTGGTGGCGGCTCTGCAAATCGGCAGACTGACACATGTGCCATGCCTGGCCCACGTGTTCAATCTCATAGTTCAGCGGTTCCTCAAGACATACCCTAATTTGTCTGATTTGCTCACCAAGGTGCGCCGCATCTGTGCGCATTTCCGCAAGTCGACCACAAATGCTGCCACTCTCAGGGCAGCGCAGCGCCGCCTACAACTGCCCGCTCACCGACTGTTGTGCGACGTGCCCACGAGATGGAATTAAACATGTTATCCAGAGTTTACCAGCAGCGCAGAGCGATTGTAGACTGCCAGATGTCAACTTCCACCAGAACTGGTAGTCAGGTCACTCAGATTCCTCAAGTCTACAATGAGGAGTGGACGTGGATGTCTGATATCTGCCAGGTGTTGACCAACTTTGAGGAGTCAACACAGATGGTCAGCGGCGATGCCGCCATTATCAGCCTCACCATCCCGCTGCTTTGCCTATTGAAAAACTCACTGCTCAGCATGAAGTCGGAAGCTTTGCGCTTGTCACAAGAGACGGTGGAGGAAGATACATCGCTTGATAGCCAGAGCACCCTCTGGTCTGTTTCTCAGCGCGTATCGGAGGAGGGGGATGAGGATGAGGAGGAAGAGGAGGAGAATGTCGGCGAGACAGAAGAGGGTACCAATGCTCAGTCCTTCTTAACTCTTGAGCGTGTATGGGCTGAAGAGGAGAAGGAGAAGGAGGAAATGGAGAGTCAGGCCAGTGAGGAGAGGGAATTCTTGCGTGTTTGGACTCTGGCGCACATGGCAGACTTCATGTTAGGCTGCCTATCCCGTGAACCTCGCATTAGAAGAATTTTTTCAAACACCGATTACTGG
The DNA here is from genome assembly GCA_900303285.1 of Rhinella marina. Lineage (NCBI taxonomy): Eukaryota > Metazoa > Chordata > Amphibia > Anura > Bufonidae > Rhinella > Rhinella marina. The sequence continues at coordinate 54,207 of ONZH01017860.1, forward strand.
GTGTTCACTCTCCTGGACCCACGGTACAAGCAGAACCTTTCCACTCTCATCCCTGTAGAGGAAAGGAGTATGAGAGTGAATCAATATCAACAGGCCCTGGTGCACAAGCTGAAACAATCCTTCCCATCTGACGCCGCTAGCGGCAGAGGGCGTGATTCTGTGGGCCAAGTAGCGGGGGAGAGGAGGCGAGCAGGCAGCTTGTCCAGCACTAGCAGGGGAACGCTCTCCAAGGCCTTTGCCAGTTTTATGTCACCCCAGCAAGACACTCTCACCTGTCCCCAGTCTCGGCAGAGTAGGGGTGAGCTTTACAGAAAGATGGTGAGGGAGTACCTAGCTGACCATACCAACGTCCGGACCGATCACTCTGCTCCATACAACTACTGGGTTTCAAAGCTGGACACGTGGCCTGAACTGGCGCTGTACGCCTTGGAGGTGCTGGCCTGCCCTGCCGCTAGCGTGCTGTCAGAGCGGGTATTCAGTGCAGCTGGTGGCGTCATCACCGATAAGCGTACACGCCTGTCAACTGACAGCGCTGACAGGCTGACGATTATTAAAATGAATAAAGCCTGGATTTCACCGGAATTCAAATCTCCTCCGGGGGAAAGCAGCTAAAGATTAACATTACTTATGTATCTGATTCCTCTTCTCTACTCCTCCTACTCCTCCTCCTCCTTGTCGTCTTTGCCTAACGCTGACCCAAAAAACGCAATTTTTTAGAGGTCCAACTGGCACTCTTTTACCACAATTTTTTCGGAGGGCCACCTACAGGCCCTCTCTCTAAACAATTTTTCCGGAGGTCCAACTATAGGCCCTCTCACTAAAAATTTTTCCGCAATGTCCCCTACAGGCCCTCTCTCCAAACAATTTTTCCGGAGGTCCACCTACAGGCCCTCTCTCTAAACAATTTTTCCGGAGGTCCACCTACAGGCCCTCTCTCTAACAAATTTTTCCGGAGGGCCCCCTACAGGCCCTCTCTCCAAACAATTTTTCCGGAGGTCCACCTACAGGCCCTCTCTCTAAACAATTTTTCCGGAGGGCCCCCTACAGGCCCTCTCTCCAAACAATTTTTCCAGAGGTCGACCTACAGGCCCTCTCTCTAAACAATTTTTCCGGAGGTCCACCTACAGGCCCTCTCTCTAAACAATTTTTCCGGAGGGCCCCCTACAGGCCCTCTCTCCAAACAATTTTTCCGGAGGTCCACCTACAGGCCCTCTCTCTAAACAATTTTTCCGGAGGGCCACCTACAGGCCCTCTCTCCAAACAATTTTTCCGCAATGTGTCAACTACAGACAGTGTAAAACAATGTTTCAGGAGCGTCAAACAGTCTAAAACAATTTTTCAGGAGGCGCAAGTACCGACATTTAAAAAAAAATTTTTTTGCTGAGGGTTGACTTTATGTATCGAAAAGAAAAAAATTTTTGGAGGCTCAACAAAAGCCATTTCACTGCATTCTCAGTCGGACAAAGTCATTGGTGGTGTAACCGCCATGCTGTGTCAGGCTAAATTTTTGGGTGCTTCACCAGCTACCGCATACTAACTCAGTCACTCTGTTGTCACCGCCGCTATACAGGGCCACGAAAAATGTTTATGTGGTTCGCCTGCTCACGCAGTGTCACTCAGTCACTCTGTTGTCACCACCATGCTGCGTCAGGCTAAATTTTTGGGTGGCTCACCTGCTACCTCATCTAACTTGGTCACTTGTTGGTGTCACCGCCATGCTGTGTCAGGCTTATGCCTGCATCGTGTGGCTGGGGATAAGAGAGCAGTGCCAGCATGGGCATGGGTGATGGACCTTCGTTGCACCTAGTTGGGTGCTTCCCTAACATGTGATGGGCATGTGCCTCGCCTTTTTTGGTCTGGGTGAGCACAATTGCCATGAGGGTAACCACCAGGTTGTTGCAGGAGAATTTGGGGTAATGGTGGGATTATGCAGCCTCAGAGGCATCCATGCATGCTGCCCCTGCTGTTTCCTGTCCATTTCCTGGTGTTTCCATCATTTTCTGAGGTTTCCAGGTTTTCACCCAGCCTTCCCTAGGCAGAGCCTTGGTCCCCTGCAAAAATGCTCGAGTCTCCCATTGACTTCAATGGGGTTCGTTACTCGAAACGAGCACCCGAGCATCAGGAAAAGTTTGTCTCGAATAACGAGCACCCGAGCATTTTAGTGTTCGCTCATCTCTAGTTATGACTAAGGATGTGATATCATCCGAAACGCGTCAATACAGCTAATGGAGTGTCGTATGTCCATTCGTGTATCTGGATTTTTCTAATAAAGGCTCTTGAATTTTATTCAACTGTGCTGGATCCTCTGCAATTACTTTCACATATGTGGCAGTGATCCGGCAGGCTGTTCCGCAGTATTTTTCCTGCCAATTCCCGGCTGTTCTTGCCGGGTGGTGGCCAGATCAGAGCCGTCCTCCATTATTGATAATGGGGTTGGCCAACTTGTAGGATAACAGGCGGAACTGTATGGACAGATGTCTTTTTTTGGCCATATAAACTATGTTACTATGTTACTATTGTGAAAGAAAGTACCCTTAGATATATGCCCCTTCATATTTAGCGCTTCCTCCTCCTACACACAGACTCAAAGATGTGCTCATGCTGCAGCTAATGTGAGTGGGCGATATAAAAAATATTCACACGATAACGATATTAAGAAATGTATCACGATAATGATATATATCGTGATAAATACACATTTAGGAAAAAAAAACACTTGATCCACAAGGAGAAGACCACATGGGGGCAACCACAAGGAGACATTATACTGTATAGGGGCCACAAGGAGATGTTATACTGTATGGGGGCCACAGGGAGACGTTATAATGTATGGGGTCCACAAGGAGACATTATATACTGTATGGGGGACACAAGGAGACATTATACTGAACATCAGGGAAGGTGAAGAGCGAGGAGTGGACTGCTCCCTGCTTACCATCACCCACCTCTGCTTCCTATGGATGCAAAGACAGCTGACCACGGGACATAGCCACCCGTTCCCGGACACAGCTGCTAAAATCCTGACTGTCCTGTCGAATCCGGAACGGTTGGGATTGGTGCTATGGTATACTAGTGCATTGTATGTTCTGTATTTATATTTTTTATGTTTGTGCCTGCAGAATGTGACACACAGACATCTTTTATTCATTCATTCATTCAACCCCCCACCCCTCCAAACAAATGCCCCCTCTATCAAATATGCACCCCAGATATTCTATGTTCCCTTCACATGAAATGCCCACTCCACATCATATGGCCCTCCTCTCACCCATAATATCTTCGTAGTAGTATACAGTGTTAGTATACGGTCATCATAACAATTGTGTATGGATTTATGTTGCAAAGCAACGTCAACGACGTCACCAAAGTCAACAACAGCGTCGTGCCCGGAAGGCACCTACAGTACCTTCAGCGTCTACTAAGTGTAAATATATTTAATTTATTTTTAATCCAGGCTACGTGGGAGTGCAGCTGCTGTGATACAGTAGAGCACTAGTGGTTAGGAATGGGATTCAGGCCCAAACTATTCAGACGTATCAACATCAGAAGTTACAACTGTTCATTAGAGTTGAATGTAATGCCATTATTTAATGATTTTTGAAAGCTGCTGCACCACAGAGGAGCCCCTCTCACCCTCCTCCACCACAACAGCGAGAGAGGACCCCACCTGCCCCTCCAACACCACCAGCCCAACTTCCAGAGATAGAAGTTAGCTAAAATAAAAAGTGTAATGGGTGGACCTTCTGTCTTCAAAATATAAGCTAAATTTATGTTTTATCTTTTGTAGCTCCAACTGTCAGGGAGGATTTTTCCCCAGGCCCATGGGAAGACCACTCAGGCCCAGTAAGTACAGACCCCTAATTAACAGATGTTTAATATTTTCAAGCACTAGGATCATGCCACCCAACATGTTATTGATAACTAGACTGTGTACATATTATGTTCTCCAAGTGGTTAGTGAAGCAGACATGTTATCACAATAACTGAAAAATCAAGGTAGTGAAAGAAGTAGAAACTTGTGTTACCCCAAAAATATTTAACAAAAATGTGTCATACATCACATAATATTAATACATTGGCAACTCTTTTTAACAAAGTGAGAAACAGCCCTGCACCTCTCAAAGATCCAGAGATCTGCCCCAATTAGGCCCCATTCACACGACCGTGAGTCAGTTCTAGTAGATATATAAAATATTTAATGACATGCAATTGCTAAAGTATTTAGATCCAGGTGCTGGTTTGAAAGTTTAGAATATTTTTCGTGGGACAACCCCTTTAACTTGATCATACTAATTATATTACTGTTTCCACTCCTACAGATATCCCAACTGACTTTGAGGTGGAGGCAGCCTTACGGCGTTTTGACATCAGGCTCCATGCTGCCTCCTTGCTTATTCGTGGCCTGTAGCTGGAGCTCCGAGAGCTGCAGGCGATGATGGCCAGACGTCGGCAAAGGCCGGCATAATTTTTTTTTTCTTTTGTTTTTTAATTTATTATTTGTTCAAAGTTATTATTATTTATTACTAAAATAATTCTTCTAAAACCTGTGTTTTGATTTTTTTTTAAACCTTTAACCCCTTCCTGACATACTGTGAAGAAGACAGGGGTGTCTCTTTAGGCCGGAGCCTCCAAAAATTGTGCATAGTGGCCAACTACTACGAATGCAACCGCTACTACTGGTAGCTGCGCCTACATGTCCTTTGCCACTGCTACTGGCCTGTGCCACCTTCTTTTTTTGGAGCTTGAGGTCTGGCTGGAAGTGGAACCCTTCTGTTTTGCAGTGTCAGACATTTTCACTTGACTGTGGCAGGCAATCAGGTCTTTGTCTCTCTCTCTGTCTCCTCCCTCACTCTCCCATATTGATTAATATTACTAGCCCTGCACTAGCCCTGATACCTGTAATGGAGCCCAGAACAACAACAGAAGTTATAGAACACACTTCTCTGTCTTTCACAAGCTCCTGCTCGTCTCAGCAGGCGCAGCACAAGTGATGTAACTGGTTTACTCAGCCTATGCGCCAATCAGAGCAAGACCTTCCCCCTAGGTCAGGTGACCAGGTTCTTCCTGGGCTTTTTGCCACTCTCACTGCGAACATTTATGCACAAATAACGAATATACAGTAAAAGTACGCTACTTAACTAAATTCGTATGCATTAGCATACAAATTATCAGATGCATAGGATTAGCGTACAAATCATCAGACATTGAAGATTAGTACGGAGTGAATCTGAAAAGATCCGGATTCGCTTTGGAGTAGGAAATAACTAAAATTCGTAACGAATCTACGAAGCGGCGAATAGATTCGCTCATCTCTAATCATATCCCATTCTTCATAATTTTCAGGCTACTTTGTGGCATGGTTTTTCTTTGTCTTCAAATGGGGAAAAATGCAATGTATAAAACAGCATATAAAATCTAAGACTGCATTTTTTATGTAGTACTGTGTCTTGATGAACTAAATGTAATAAAAACATTGTTTTCCTGCAGTTTTTCACTTACAGTTGTGATGTGCCTAAGTAGAGTTTTAACAAGTTAACAGAAGAGTCCTGCCACTGTACTTAATATATCTTTAGATAAAAACATAAATGCTTTGGTTTATTTGTTATAGCCACTTCAAAAGCACATGTTTTACTTAGATACGCTATTTTGTAATTTGCCAACTGAAAGAACATCAAATAATGCAGAAATAATCGTGAAGTTTTACAGGGAGAACAGATGTTGCACAGTTAACTAATACTTACAAAAAGTTTTTTTTCTCCTTTAAAATCCAAGACAAGCCTCTTGGCATGACTTGCATGAAGAAGAATTCTGGTTTCGATAGAATATTTGTCATCTATCCAAATATAAAATGGGAACTCCCATTTTTTCATTGAACCCTTTGCTCCTCAGTGTATGTCCCCAGATACTGCATATCTCAGCCCTGCATTTTTTTAGCAGAGTTGTAACATGTGCGGTATACAGGTTTTCCTATACTTCTATGTTCCTTATACTGCTCTATTTTTTCACAATTTGTAAAAATCCAATAGGAGCCAGTACAGCAGTTCATTAGAATTTGTATAAAACACAGAATATAATGCATTTCTGTAATCCTGTTCAGGCAAACATTTGGGAGGTCATTTATTATACTGAAATACACCTAAATTAGACATATTTCAGGTGCAGATGGCGGCGCAACAGTTAGTTGTGCAACTATCTGCGACTTCGCCCCACTCACGCCAAACAATATATACAATATAGAGGAACAATAAACAATATAGAGGTACTTTATGTAGTGACTAGTGATGAGCGAATCGAAGCGGCAATATTCGTGATTCGCACGAATATTGCCCGCTTCGGCTCGGCTCGACATCCCGAGGCAGCGCGGACTCGTGATTATTCGTGCGTCACTGCAAGTTTGAAATGCCCGGTTTTTTCAGCCAATCAGCATTAAAGGGAAGCCTGTGGGAACGCCTGCTGTGATGTAACAGCCCCTATACCTCCCCAGCAGTGATTGGCTGGCAGTGACATGTGACCTAAATTTACATAAGGTAGGGACCTGCACAGTGTCGGACTAGCCCACCAGAGGACCGGAGGATTCTCTGGTTGGCCCCAAGCCACCCAGCCACTTAAAAAAAGCATACTTACCTGTCCTGCCGCGCTGCCGCTGTCCTCGGCTCCCACGCTCCACTGTCTTCCCTTCCGGCGCGCACTATGACCTGACGCAGCGTCAGGTCATAGTGTGCGCCGGCAGGGAAGACAGTGGAGTGCGGAACCTGATGGCAGCGGCAGCGCGGCAGGGCAGGTAAGTATGCTTTTTTTAAGTGGCTGGGTGGGCTGATCTGAGGTCTGAGGGGGGGGGAGAGACCCTGATCTGAGGTCTGATGGGGGCACGAGACGCCGACCTGAGGTCTGATGGGGGCACGAGACGCCGACCTGAGGTCTGATGGGGGCACGAGACGCCGACCTGAGGTCTGATGGGGGCACGAGACGCCAACCTGAGGTCTGATGGGGGCACGAGATGCCGACCTGAGGTCTGATGGGGGCACGAGACGCCGACCTGAGGTCTGATGGGGGCACGAGACGCTGATCCCTGTACTGTGACATCACTGTGTTTATTATCCCTGTACGGTGACATCACTGTGTTTATTATCCCTGTACAGTGACATCACTGTGTTTATTATCTCTGTACTGTGACATCACTGTGTTTATTATCTCTGTACTGTGACATCACAGTGTTTATTATCCCTGTACAGTGACAACACTGTGTTTATTATCCCTGTACAGTGACATCGCTGTGTGTATTATCCCAGTGCAGGAAGAGGTAAGTGGTCTGTGTTTGTGTGTTTGTTTTCTATTTTTCAGGGTCGTGAATGCAGAGGACTATGTCGGATTCGGTGGACTACGTCGGACCAGCTTTTTTTTTTTTTTTTAATAAAATGGTCAAACGGGTCTGGGGAGTGTTTATTTCAATAAAATGTTTTATACTTGTGTGTGTGTATTTTTTTTTTACAATACTACAGTTTTAGTAATTATGGCTATCTACAGACGGCCCTGATTACTAATACTGGGCTTAGTGCTTGCCGGTATGGCAGGCCAGCACTAACCCCAACATCTATTACCTCGGCACCCACCGCCACCAGGGGTGCCGGGAAGAGCCGGGTACCCGCAGGACCGGACCTTCTAGATTGAGGGTGTGGCTCTGGGGCGGCTGCAGGCTGGTACCATAAGGCTGGGAAGGGCCAATAACCGTGTCCCTTCCCACCCTGGTAGTGCCAGGCTGCCGCTGCTGGTTGTATCTGGCTGGCGAAGGAAAAAAGGGGGGGACCCCACACCATTTTTTAAAAAATTATTTAATTATTTTTGTAAAAAAATGGCATGGGGTCCCCCCCTTTTTTCCTTCGCCAGCCAGATACAACCAGCAGCAGCAGCCTGGCACTACCAGGGTGGGAAGGGACACGGTTATTGGCCCTTCCCAGCCTAATGGTACCAGCCTGCAGCCGCCCCAGAGCCAGACCCTCAATTTAGAAGGTCCAGTCCTGCGGGTACCCGGCTCTTCCCGGCACCCCTGGTGGCGGTGGATGCCGAGGTAATAGATGTTGGGGTTAGTGCTGGCCTGCCATACCGGCAAGCACTAAGCCCAGTATTAGTAATCAGGGCCGCCTGTAGATAGCCCTAATTACTAAAACTGTAGTATTGTAAAAAAAAAATACACACACACAAGTATAAAACATTTTATTGAAATAAACACTCCCCCAGACCCCTGTTTGACCATTTTATTAAAAAAAAAAAAAAAAAGCTGGTCCGACGTAGTCCACCGAATCCGACGTAGTCCTCTGCAATCACGACCCTGAAAAATAGAAAACAAACACACAAACACAGACCACTTACCTCTTCCTGCACTGGGATAATACACACAGCGATGTCACTGTACAGGGATAACAAACACAGCGATGTCACTGTACAGACATAATAAACACAGCGATGTCACTGTACAGACATAATAAACACAGCGATGTCACTGTACAGGGATAATAAACACAGTGATGTCACCGTACATGGGTTAATAAACACAGTGATGTCACCGTACAGGGATAATAAACACAGTGATGTCACAGTACAGAGATAATAAACACAGTGTTGTCACCGTACAGAGATAATAAACACAGTGATGTCACAGTACAGAGATAATAAACACAGTGATGTCACAGTACAGAGATAATAAACACAGTGATGTCACAGTACAGGGATAATAAACACAGTGATGTCAAAGTCCAGGGATAATACACACAGTGATATCACTGTACAGGGATAATAAACCTCAGATCAACACATTGTGCCCCCATCAGACCTCAAATCAGCGTCTTGTTCCCCCGTCAGACCTCAGGTCAGCATCTTGTGCCCCCATCAGACCTCAGATCAGCGTCTTGTGCCCCCATCAGACCTCAGATCAACACAATGTGCCCCCATCAGAGCTCAGGTCAGCGTCTTGTGCCTCCATCAGACCTCAGGTCAGCGTCTTGTGCCCCCATCAGACCTCAGGTCAGCGTCTTGTGCCCCCATCAGACCTCAGGTCAGCGTCTTGTGCCCCCATCAGACCTCAGGTCAGCGTCTTGTGCCCCCATCAGACCTCAGGTCAGCGTCTTGTGCCCCCATCAGACCTCAGATCAACACAATGTGCCCCCATCAGAGCTCAGGTCAGCGTCTTGTGCCTCCATCAGACCTCAGGTCAGCGTCTTGTGCCCCCATCAGACCTCAGGTCAGCGTCTTGTGCCCCCATCAGACCTCAGGTCAGCGTCTTGTGCCCCCATCAGACCTCAGATCAGCGTCTTGTGCCCCCATCAGACCTCAGATCAACACAATGTGCCCCCATCAGACCTCAGGTCAGCGTCTTGTGGCCCCCCTCAGACCTCAGATCAACACAATGTGCCCCCATGTGCCCCCATCAGACCTCAGGTCAGCGTCTCGTGCCCCCCTCAGACCTCAGATCAGCCCACCCAGCCACTTTAAAAAAAGCATACTTACCTGTTCTGGCCGCCGCTCTCCTCAGGCTCCCCGCTCCACTGTGTTCCCTGCCGGCGCGCACTATGACCTGACGCTGCGTCAGGTCATAGTGCGCGCCGGCAGGGAACACAGTGGAGCGCGGAACCTGAGGACAGCGGCGGCCAGAACAGGTAAGTATGCTTTTTTTAAAGTGGCTGGGTGGGCTGATCTGAGGTCTGAGGGGGGCGCGGGGCCCCCATGAAATCATTGGAGCGGGGGCCTGGAGCAGTAGCTCCAGGTGCTCCAATTATAATCCGGCCCTGGCAGCGCGGCAGATATTAGAACATGGCAACCGCATTAAAGTGATGCGCGCGCCATGTTCTATGTATCGGACAGCAAGAAAACTCGGTATCGAGCTTCGGTACCGCACTAGGTACTGAAACTGTACCGAGTTTTCGATATATCGTGCAACACTACTTTCAACTACCTCACCCCCCAACACCTGTGTCTCGCCATTGTCCACCACCTCCTCAGACAACACTGGTAAATCCCCACTGTCAGCACACTGAGACTGCAAAAGGTCTTGCGAATTGGGGCAGAGAATGTTCTGGGGTAGCACATCAGAGAAGGGGTGACTATGGGGTTCCAGGGAGTACGTGACCACATGCAATCTCCATCCAAAAAGTCATACTGAGGCTCACCACCATGCTTTACACTGCAATCTTATTGAAAGACAGACAATCAGGGGTTCACCGCCAGGTTGTCAGGCAGCATTTTTAAGTGGGTCACCATTACCGTGTCCCTGAAAATTGCCTTGGGGTCATCACCAGACTATTGGCCAGATTTAGAAAAAATGGTGCAATTAGGGAGCCTCAGAGGCATCCCTACATGCTGCCCCTGGTGTTTCCTATCCATTTCCAAGGTGTTTCCATCTTTTTCTGAGGTTTTCACATGTTGGGGCAAACTTGACTGTGCAGAACCTTTGGCCCCTGCAAAAATATTCGGGTCTCCCATAGACTTTAATGGGATTCGTGATTCGGCTCGAACCCACCAATCCCGCGGAAAATTCGGGCCGAATACCGAATCCCCGAATCTTTTAGGATTCGATCAACTCTAGTAGTGACAAAAAATTAGAGTTGCAAGAAAAAGTAAATGAACCTTTTGGAATTACATGGATTGGATCTTACATACTAATAATGTGGAATGATGACAATCTTATAGTTATAGACAAACACAATGTAACTAAACTAATAATGCACAAACAACTCATGCATAGAAAAGCCGTCGGCTGGACCAAGACTCAAGCGCATGTGCTTGTATATGGTGCTCTGACCACAAATAGATCAACTTGTAAATCCAAAATATATAGAAAGAAAAGGGCGGCACTCACCAAACTTATTTCTGCAGCTTTATTTGTCAATATAGCTAAAACCAGGGTAATGGGGATACAGCACAGCAAGACAGGTAACAGCCGTTTCGCGCGTACTGCGCTTCCTCTGACCTCCAAGCATGGTGACGCCGACGTGCTCTCGTCTTCTGCACGCACGTCCGCGTCATCACCATAGTTACAAAAGACATATTCATAACAACTTTAAAAAGTAAATAATTAAAAACAATTAAATGAACACCACTAGATCATTTTTATCATTGAGTCCTAGTGGACCCATCACATTCGTTCTAATTATCCAGGAAGCCTCCTTCTGCAAAAGCATACGATTCCAATCTCCCCCTCTATCCAATGGATCTACCACTTCGCACAAAGACAATTGAATAATAGAGAAGTTTATCTCCCTTTAGCAACGAATCCCACATATAGGTATCAAAGTCAATTGAAGTCCTTATTGTGGAAACAAACTGAGACAGATGCAATATCTAGGAGGACTGCGGAGAGACTATACCCCATTTTTCTATTAAGCCAGTATGGTATTTTTTTACCGAAAGTGCACAAATCACTTGACAGCACGCCTGGACGTCCGACTGTGACGGGGATTGGCTCAGTTACTGAGCCCCTGTCACAATATGTAGATTGGCAACTACGTCGTTTATTAAAAGGGGTTTCTTCATATCTTAAGGATACAAGTGATTTTTTTGAAGGCAATGAATGGTCTGCAGTGGCAAGATGGATTTTTGCCGGCGTCGATAGAAGATATGTATTTGTCCTACTATTTTCATAAAACCGACTTCCACAAACTCCCTCTTGAACCATGGTAGCTTCCATCCACCCCATGTCAAATCAGCAGTACAATAGGGGCAGTTCATGCGGATAAGGCGAATTGTGTCAGATAAGGAGTTTATAGAACAGTCTAGGGATTTAAAGACACAACTTTTACAAAGAGGATATCCCGAGTTGATAGGTTCTGCATATGTGAAGGCATCCACACAAGAGAGATGTTGGGATTTATCTAGCTGCTCATATCCTGGGATTGGTAGCAGATAGAAAAATGGTTCTCACCTTCTTTGAAAGCTGACATTCCAAGCTTCCAAGCTTCAAACCAAAATCACAGCATTTTATCCAGTATATCAGAAGATATAGCTTTTAGAAATCGAGTCGGGAGAGAAAGCTGTTTTTAGTTTCACTTTCAGCCGGGCACTTGGGAGCTGTTTTCAAGCAGAATAAAAGTGCTTTTTCTGGACATGGAATACAGACACACAGTGCACACAGGTATGTCTGGGATGTGTCTGCAATCTTCTGTGGGGCAGTGCTGTTAGTTATATAGGTGAAAATGAGGGGACAGACTCCCTTTAACTGCTCTGTGGCTCTGTCTATATCATGATTTGGTGTAACTTTATGATTAGCACCTCACTCCTCCACTTCTTTCTAGCATAAACTTTCTCACTGCCTGTGTAATACTCACACTAGGTCTGTAGGGTACTGCTATTTATTATTACACAAGTATGTTCTCTCCCTTTTTCATTTTGAGGACCTACTTAATTAGAATATGTGACTGAAAAGGTCCTGTGCTCATATTATCCAATAACAATAGTACAATTGGCCCCTCTATTACACAACATATACATGTCCTCTGTGCTCAGGGTGTTTCTACCCACAGTAGTTAGCTCACTGGTGTCTCACAGTGGCTTAAACATGGCACATCTCATTGTATATAATACATTGGCAAGTTACCATGGTGTAGATAGATATTGCATGCAGAATATTACAGTGTAACACTGGTGCGTCCTCAGCAAACATGAGTTCAACTGTTCAGTTTAGGAGAAGCAGCCACAGTACAAAAGTCAAACGATAACCCAAAATCATACCTTCCATCTATTGTCTATACAACTACTTGTCGATTTTTGTCTAGCTACAGGGGCCCTTTTTGTGTCTATACATATCATTAAATCTTTAAATGAACTCATTAGCCTTTACCTATGAGACATGATCTGAGGTTTCAGTTGTGGTTATGCCAGAGCTGATTAATATTCTGTGTTTACTGTCAAATAACCTGCAGGAGATAACTGGCAAGAACAGTCTAGGGATTTAAAGACACAACTTTTACAGAGTATATCCTGAAGAGTTGATAGGTTCTGCATATGTGAAGGCATCCACACAAGAGAGATGTTGGGATTCTAGCACTAAAAGTGAGCGAAAAGGTCAGATTAAACCAATATTCACATTTAGTTTTAGTCCAATGGGGGCTGCCTTTAAGACAGCAATCTTTAATAACTAGCATGTACTGGCACAAGATGAGTCTTTGAAAGAGAGAACACAATTTAGACCAGTTCTAGGAGGAGTAAAACTATTAGGGATACCCTAGTCAGGAGTATGTTTCAGGAAGAGAATTTGAATTGGCTGGGGAAGTCCAGATTTAAAGGGATCTTTAGTTGTGGACATTGCTCTATGTGTAGATTTGTCCATAAATCGAGATACCTTAAAATAGGAGGAGTGGATCATACCATAAGACAGTTTATTTTTTGTAAGACTCAGTATGTTGTGTATGTTATCTTCTGTCCCTGTGGGAGATTCTACTTAGGAAAAACAATTAGGTGCCTGTATATAAGATTTCAAGAACATAGGAGATCCATCAAGACCCACATAGGAGGGCCCAAATTGATTGAATATGTACATGAGGCACATGAAGGGAGAAATGATGTGCTCACATGTGCTTGTATAGAAGTGGTAGATCCTCCGGATAGAGGGGGAGATAGGAATCGTATGCTTTTGCAGAAGGAGGCTTCCTGGATCATTAGAATGAATGCAATGGGTCCACTAGGACTAAATGATAAAAATGATCTAGCGGTGTTCATTTAATTGTTTTTAATTATTTACTTTTTAAAGTTGTTATGAATATGTCTTTTGTAACCATGGTGATGATGCGGACGTGCGTGCATAAGACGTGAGCACGTCAGCGTCACCATGCTTGGAGGTCTGAGGAAGCGCAGTACGCGAGAAACGGCTGTTACCTGTCTTGCTGTGCTGTATCCCCATTACCCTGGTTTTAGCTATATTGACAAATAAAGCTGCAGAAAGAAGTTTGGTGAGTGCCACCCTTTTCTTTCTATATATTTTGGATTAATAATGCACAAACAGTTGTACTTTTCAGATCTTTTACAGAGCAAATTCAGCAAGTACTCACAGTACAGGGAAAAAAGTAAGTGAACTCTTTGATTTCATGACATGTAGATCTACCTTTAAAGAGAATCTGTCATCACATATCTGCAGTAGTACATGATTAGTACAACAGGAGGGCATGGGGGTGGGTTGGGGACGGGTGCTAGGTTATTTGTACCAAACGTTTACAGTAGCTTCAAATAAGATTTGTACAATGTTGAGGAACAATTATGAACCATTCCTTGCAAATCTGCTTCAGTTCATTGATATTTCTGTATTACCTTGCATCTTCATGTCATGTGAAAGCATCTGATAGGGTTATGGTCAGGGCTTACTTAGCCATTCCAAAACACAAATCATCTTCTTTTTCACAATTCTTCAGGTAATTTACTTGTTGGCTTTGGGTCTTTTTGCGTTGCTCAATGTCTCCTTCATCTGTGATCCTCTCCAGTATGATGCTTAAAGGGAGTCTGTCACCTCATTTTCACCTATATAACTAAGAGCACTGCCCCACAGAAGATTGCATAAACATCCCAGACATACCTGTGTGCATTTTGTGTTTGTATTCCATGTCTAGAAAAAGCACTTTTATTCAGCAGGAAAACAACTCCCAATTGCCCGGCTCTGCTGCTGCAAGTGCTCAAAGCAAACAAGACTGAAGAGGGGAGGGCTGCTTTAGCTGCTCATATCTTGGGATTGGTAGCAGATAGAAAAATGGTTCTGATCTTCTTTGAAAGCTGGCATTCCAAGCTTCCAAGCTTCAAACCAAAATCACAGCATTATATCCAGTATATCAGAAGATATAGCTGTTAGAAATCGAGTCGGGAGAGGAAGCTGTTTTTAGTTTCACTTTCAGTCGGGCACTTGGGAGCTATTTTAAAGCAGAATAAAAGTGCTTTTTCTGGACATGGAATACAGACACACAATGCACACAGGTATGTCTGGGATATGTCTGCAATCTTCTGTGGGGCAGTGCTGTTAGTTATATAGGTGAAAATAAGGTGACAGACTCCCTTTAACTGCTCTGTGGCTCTGTCTATATCATGATTTGGTGTAACTTTATGATTAGCACCTCACTCCTCCACTTCTTTCTAGCATAAACTTTCTCACTGCCTGCGTAATACTCACACTAGGTCTGTAGGGTACTGCTATTTATTATTACACAAGTATGTTCTCTCCCTTTTCATTTTGAGGACCTACATAATTAGAATATGTGACTAAAAAGGTCCTGTGCTCATATTATCCAATAACAATAGTGCGATTGGCCCCTCTATTACACAACATATACATGTCCTCTGTGCTCAGGGTGTTTCTACCCACAGTAGTTAGCTCACTGGTGTCTCACAGTGGCTTAAAGCCACATAACAATGCACATCTCATTGTATATAATACATTGGCAAGTTACCATGGTGTAGATAGATATTGGATGCAGAATATTACAGTGTAACACTGGTGCGTCCTCAGCAAACATTCAAGTTCAACTGTTCAGTTTAGGAGAAGCAGCCACAGTACAAAAGTCAAATGATAACCCAAAATCATACCTTCCATCTATTGTCTATACAACTACTTGTCGATTTTTGTGCAGCTACAGGGGCCCTTTTTGTGTCTATACATATCATTAAATATTTAAATGAACTCATTAGCTTTTACCTATGAGACATGATCTGAGGTTGGAGATGTGGTTATGCCAGAGCTGATTAATATTCTGTGTTTACTGTCAAATAATCTGCAGGAGATAACTGGCAAAAACAGCAATAATATGCATGTTGTCCCCCTAACCAGCCAACCCTCATGCAAGCAGCATCCCCTGTTTAAAGGTGCTGTGCGGCCATTAACCCTTTCATGACCGGGCCTATAAAGGGCCTTAATGTCCAGGCAACATTTTGTGATTTGGGCACATGGTGATTTAGTGACCCTAATTTTTTTTATTTATTTAAATACCAAAATAATTATTGCAATTATTTTTTACTTGACACTTAGGACTTTTTATTAGACAGTTTTTTTTAGAGATTTTTAAATATTTGTTTAGGTTAAATTTAGACGAAAACCGCTAATTCTTATTAAAAAAAAGTAATTATTTTTAATTATAGATTTTTATTTTTTAAATATTAAAACTGACACACAAATTAATTATTGCAATGGGTTCCCTATTTGATGACGATCATTTTGATATATAACATGTATAGATTTTATTGAACGGGGCGACTATGGTGACTGTTTCCGTTGGCAACTGCATTTTTAGTTTTTATTTTTTTACACTTTTTATTTGTATTTTTATTATATTTTTTTTACTTACATATTAGTTTATTTTTGACACCTAATATGTCCCCCAGGAGGTAATTAAAAGACCTCTGGGGGACATTGACTTTTTTTTTAACACTTTTTTTTCACTGTTTCCACTGTAACTGGGGCATCCACAGGAGCCCCAGTTACAGGGGAAAATAGCCCCCTGTGGGGGCATTAGACACAGGCAGAGCTGATCAGGGTCTCCTTAGACCCTGCAGAACTGCTCTGGCCCTGAGACACCCGGGACGTGACCGCCGGGACTAAGACAGGAAGCCGCTCTGCTGCTTCCTTCCTCCTCCAGCATGGCCTCAGGTACCGTTCTCCTCCTGAACAGGAGAAGGCAGAAGTGGTAATAAACTGCTCCTGTCTTTTCCCAATGGTCCCCGCTCTGTCTATGAGCCGGGACCCGACCTGCTCCTGCTAGATTGCAGGAGCAGGAGCTTTAATCCCAGCGCTGGTCAGCGCTGGGATTAAAGCGCTGCCTGCACGTGTATATACGTGCTATTTGCACGGGGCATGTGCAGATAGGAAGTATATACACAGATGGCAGTAGTGAAGGGGTATACATTACAGTCTTCATTATTAAATAAAAGGCAGCTGTGGGCTAATTGGCCGTGCAGTTCTTCACCTCAGCAGGGCCGCAACCTGCCCGCAGCATGGCCGCAACCCGTCCTAAGCACAACCGCTCGTGTGGCCATACCCTAAGGCAGAGTGGCCTGGGTATACCTGATTCTTGATTAATTTATTTATAATGAATCAAATTTCTTAGCTATATTCGACAAAGTTGCCAAATCAAATTTTTCTAAACTTTGCACATCTCTATTTGTAAACCTTATCACTATTTTCCAGTTTTCCCAGTCTCTAAATGCATCCAGCAATGTAAGTAATAAATATGTTCATTTGATTTACTATAGCATCATCCAGGGCACGGGTGTACAGAAATCTCATAGGACCCATTGCAAATTTTAATATGGTCTCCTCAATGAGCTGTATGGCAAGTTATGATTTTTAATTTAAAAAAGTAGCTCTTTGCCTATGTTGGAAAAAGTAGAACAAATGCTTCAAAATTATGGTGCTTTCTTTGAACACCATATTGCTCAATGCATTTACACCAAACAACTGTCATGAATACATTAATAAATGTCCCCCTTTGATACTGTTCATATAGTACATGATAAAATTGGCTACATGTAGCCACCACTAGAGGGAGCTTAGTGCATAGAAATTTATACAGTTATCACTTAACTTAATAGAGACTGTAAAACTCTCTATGCACTGAGCTCTCCCAGTGTAAGTAACGAACAGAAGAGGAAGTTTAGTAATGGGCCCCCTTTCCTAGGCCTCATAGCAGCCCCATAGTCTGCCTTCATGTTAGGTACACCACTGTTCCAAGGACTTGTACTACTGACTTTTGCTGCTTGGAAATCAAGGCTGATCAATATTTTTATGTTACCACAGCATTGTGGTCTCTTTCAAGTGAGTCTCTAATTTATCACAGCACCACTTGGCATTTGCAAGCAGCTCAATGAGCACCCCTGCTCCCTGGCATAGCCACCTTGGTACTGGGCCACAACAACCCACAATCACAGCGACAACAACTGCTGTACAGTACTATACCATGCGAACACATCTCAAAGGCTCACCTATCTACGTGGTCTCAGAAAACTAAGACCAAGTAGTTATTAACCCTATGCAGTGTAGACACAACTCAAAGTAGGTCACTAATAAGAGTACATGAACATGTAAAAAGAGCTTCATCTTCATATTTTTAAATGATTCTTAGCAGCGACAAATCATTGCCGGGTATGTGAATGTACAGTCATGGCCAAAAGTTTTGAGAATGAGAATGATACAAATATTAATTTTTACAAAGTCTACTGCTTCAGTTTTTATAATGGCAATTTGCATATACTCCAGAATGTTATAAAGAGTGATCAGCTTAACAGCAATTACTTGCAAAGTCAATATTTGCCTAGAAAATGAACTTTATCCCCCAAAACACATTTCAACATCATTGCAGCCCTGCCTTAAAAGGACCAGCTAACATCGTTTCAGTGATTGCTCCATTAACACAGGTGTGGGTGTTGATGAGGACAGGGCTGGAGATCAATCTGTCATGATTAAAAATGACACAACGGGACACTTTAAAAGGAGGCTGGTGCTTGGTATCATTGTTTCTCTTCTGTTAACCATGGTTATCTCTAAAGAAACACGTGCAGTCATCATTGCACTGCACAAAAATGGCCTAACAGGGAAGAGTATCGCAGCTAGAAAGATTGCACCTCAGTCAGCAATCTATCGCATCATCAAGAACTTCAAGGAGAGAGGTTCCATTGTTGCCAAAAAGGCTCCCGGGCGCCCAAGAAAGACCAGCAAGCGCCAGGACCGTCTCTTAAAAGTGTTTCAGCTGCGGGATCGGGCTACCAGCAGTGCAGAGCTTGCTCAGGAATGGCAGCAGGCAGGTGTGAGTGCATCTGCACGCACTGTGAGGCAGAGACTCTTGGAGCAAGGCATGGTCTCAAGGAGGGCAGCAAAGAAGCCACTTCTCTCCAGAAAAAACATCCGGGACAGACTGATATTCTGCAAAAGGTACAGGGAGTGGACTGCTGAGGACTGGGGTAAAGTCATTTTCTCTGATGAATCCCCTTTTCGATTGGGACATCTGGAAAACAGCTTATTCGGAGAAGACGAGGTGAGCGCTACCAACAGTCTTGTCTCATGCCAACTGTAAAGCATCCTGAAACCATTCATGTGTGGGGTTGCTTCTCAGCCAAGGGAATCGGCTCTCTCACTGTCTTGCCTAAAAACACATCCATGAATAAAGAATGGTACCAGAATGTCCTCCGAGAGCAACTTCTCCCAACCGTCCAAGAGCAGTTTGGCGATCAACAATGCCTTTTCCAACATGATGGAGCACCTTGCCATAAAGCAAAGGTGATAACTAAATGGCTCAGGGAACAAAACATAGAGATTTTGGGTCCATGGCCTGGAAACTCCCCAGATCTTAATCCCATTGAGAACTTGTGGTCAATCATCAAGAGACGGGTGGACAAACAAAAACCTACAAATTCTGACAAAATGCAAGCATTGATTGTGCAAGAATGGACTGCTATCAGTCAGGATTTGGTCCAGAAGTTGATTGAAAGCATGCCAGGGAGAATTGCAGAGGTCCTGAAGAAGAAGGGTCAACACTGCAAATATTGACTTGCTGCATTAACTCATTCTTACTGTTAATATAAGCTTTTGTTACTCATAATATGATTGCAATTATATTTCTGTATGTGATAAAAAACATCTGACAAACACACATAAAAACCAGAGGGCAGGAGATCATGTGAAAATATAATATTTGTGTCATTCTCAAAACTTTTGGCCATGACTGTACAACCCATGCTTTTTCCAAGTTTGATTTAATACAGTATAATATTTATTCCATGGTGGTCATATATTTTGTTGTCATATTCAAGAATGGCATATGGCCCATTTTTTTCTTGCTCATCTTTAAAAATGATGGAGACAATACGGTACATCTCTTATAATACTACTGCAGAACATTTTGTCAATGCTAATTGCTTCTTTTGATATAAAATGTTTTCCTATATTCAGAGTATATGACTGATTGGTTTGATTTGGTTATCATTTATTCTTTTGTATAATCGGAACACATAGTTTTATATTTTTAGAGTACTCTGTGCCATATAATTTTCAAGCTTTGTTCCGGAAATGATTAAGCTCTACTCATTTCTTTTTCTATGTATTCATAAAGCAAAACTCCTGCACTTCAAAGTTTTGGGCACTACAACTCATTTTGTTAAAGGGATTGTCTCACTTCATCAAGTGGCATGTATCATGTACAGGAGGTTAATACAAGGCACTTACTGATGTATTGTGATTGTCCATGTTGTCTCCTTTGCTGGATTAATTAATTAATCACATTATACACTGCTTGTATCATGGGTTAATGACCACCCTGCAATCCAGCAGCTGTGGCTGCGCTTGCACACTATAGGAAAAAGCACCAATCACTCTGCTGGCCGGGACCATGGGAGTGCACGTAGTCTGGCGCTTTTTACTACATTGTGCAAGCATGACCACCACTAATGGATTGCAGGGTAGTCATAACCATGGCAACGAGCAGTATATAATGTGATGGAAAAATGAATGAAGCCAGCACAGGAGGCAATATGGACAATGACAATACATTGAAGGTGGATTGTATTAACTTTCTCTACATGATAAATGCCATTTTTTTTGAAGTGTGACAACCCCTTTAATACATAGGCATATATCTAATTTATATGGTAAATTCAGTGTTATACTATTACAACAATTACTACAATTCTAAGTAGATAAACACATAAAAAATTCAAGGAGTTTTATTTGATGTGATGGGTGGCAACATCCATGCCCCCGTCCTCTCAACAGCCTTATCAAATTTGCTCTCAGGGATATATCTATTTTTATTAAGCCCATTTATTCTTGGAGAATACAATAGTTTTGAAATGCAATGCTTTTTAAAAATTGTGATGCCCTCATTATGATGTCCACGGCATGTAAACATTTCAGCAGCGCTTAAATCGGTACATGGACCTAATCTCTCCTGACAGGCAGCCTTTTTGCTGTAGTTAAGGATCCCTCTGATGCAGCTTTGTTACATACAGTGCCTTGCGAAAGTATTCGGCCCCCTGGAACTTTTCAACCTTTTGCCACATTTCAGGCTTCAAACAAAAAGATATAACATTTTAAATTTTTGGTGAAGAATCAACAAGAAGTGGGTCACAATTGTGAAGTGGAACGAAATTTATTGGATCATTTAAACTTTTTTTTGTAATAATAAAACTGAAAAGTGGGGCATGCAAAATTATTCGGCCCCTTGCATTAATACTTTGTTGCGCCACCTTTTGCTGCGATTACAACTACAAGTCGCTTGGGGTATGTCTCTATCAGTTTTGCACATCTAGAGACTGAAATTCTTGCCCATTCTTCCTTGCAAAACAGCTCGAGCTCTTTGAGGTTGGATGGAGAGTGTTTGTGAACAGCAGTTTTCAGCTCTTTCCACATATTCTCAATTGGATTCAGGTCTGGACTTTGACTTGGCCATTCTAAGACCTGGATACGTTTATTTTTGAACCATTCCATTGTAGATTTTGCTTTATGTTTGGGGTCATTGTCTTGTTGGAAGATAAATCTCTGTCCTAGTCTCAGGTTTTTTGCAGACTCCAACAGGTTTTCATCCAGAATGGTCCTGTATTTGGCTCCATCCATCTTCCCATCAATTTTAACCATCTTCCCTGTCCCTGCTGATGAAAAGCAGGCCCAAACCATGATGCTGCCACCACCATGTTTGACAGTGGGGATGGTGTGTTCAGGGTGATGAGCTGTTTTGCTTTTATGCCAAACATATCGTTTTGCATTGTTTCCAAAAAGTTGGATTTTGGTTTCATCTGACCAGAGCACCTTCTTCCACATGTTTGGTGTGTCTCCCAGGTGGCTTGTGGCAAACTGTAAATGAGACTTTTTATGGATATCTTTGAGAAATGGCTTTCTTCTTGCCACTCTTCCATAAAGGCCAGATTTGTGAAGTGTTCGACTGATTGTTGTCCTATGGACAGACTCTCCCACCTCAGCTGTAGATCTCTGCAGTTCATCCAGAGTGATCATGGGCCTCTTGGCTACATCTCTGATAAGTCTTCTCCTTGTTTGAGATGAAAGTTTAGAGGGACGGCTGGGTCTTGGTAGATTTGCAGTGGTCTGATACTCCTTCCATTTCAATATGATCGCTTGCACAGTGCTCCTTGGGATGTTTAAAGCTTGGGAAATCTTTTGGTATCCAAATCCGGCTTTAAACTTCTCCACAACAGTATCACGGACCTGCCTGGTGTGTTCTTTGGTCTTCATGATGCTCTCTGTGATTTAAACAGAACCCTAAGACTATCACAGAACAGGTGCATTTATATGGAGACTTGATTACACACAGGTGGATTCTATTTCTCTTCATCAGTCATTAAGGACAACATTGGATCATTCAGAGATCCTCAATGAACTTCTGGAGTGAGTTTTCTGAACTGAAAGTAAATGGGCCGAATAATTTTGCACGCCCCACTTTTCAATTTTATTATTACAAAAAAAGTTTAAATGATCCAATAAATTTCGTTCCACTTCACAATTGTGACCCACTTGTTGTTGATCCTTCACCAAAAATTTAAAATGTTATATCTTTTTGTTTGAAGCCTGAAATGTGGCAAACGGTTGAAAAGTTCCAGGGGGCCGAATACTTTCGCCAGGCACTGTATGTGACAATGTAGGATGGATGACACTTAGATTGTACAGACTTTAAAAGTGTGTATGTGGGGTGGTTGCCCATCTACAATCTTGAGTGCCACTGCTGGGTGTATAGTTCAGTGGGTGCATTAGAGAAGCAGGCTGTATTTTCTAATAAACATGGTATTGCAAAGCTCTCTTATTCTCCAACACAAAAAAAATATATTTCGGGGGGTTCCCCTTAAAAAACATGTTATCCTTGGAAAACATTTTAATATTACAATTGTAAATGCCCTGCAATGAAGTGTTGAAGTGTGAGAAGATGGTACCTTTGTTGTACTTCTATCAGGTTAAAGAAACTGGTTTCCGAATAACTTCCATAGTTGTAGCCTTACATTTAGATCATCATTCATTCATTGTAAGGGGGTGCCCCTGCTTAACTCATTAGAGTACTGACCAGAACCCTTTACATCTCATGCACTCGAGCACTGCTGCTGTGTAAAAAAGCATTCTTGTCCCCAAATAAAGTAAAAAAAATAATGTAAAAAATAAGGAAAAGAAGATATATTAGGTATAGCCGCATCCGTATCGACCGGCTCTATAAAAATATCACATGATCCACCCCGTCAAGTGAAAACCGTAAAAAAAAAAACAAAAAAAACAGCCATTTTTTGGTCACCTTGCCTCACAGAAAATATAACACCAGCAAAATCTAGCAAAATCTGACTCCAAAATCCATATGGTGCTCCTTTCCTTCTGATCACTGCCATGTGCCTATAGAACAGTTTACCACCACATATGGGGTATTTCTGTAAACTGCAGAATCAGAA
This sequence comes from Rhinella marina, assembly GCA_900303285.1. Lineage (NCBI taxonomy): Eukaryota > Metazoa > Chordata > Amphibia > Anura > Bufonidae > Rhinella > Rhinella marina. Next base: position 77,592 of record ONZH01017860.1, read on the forward strand.
TAATATATATTGTCATTTATTTTGCTGTTAACCCTCGCTGTGTTACAAGAAAAAATTGTTTTTTCTAATTTTTCTATTTTCTAATTCTTGTGGAACACCTCAAGGGTTAACAAAGTTTGTAACATCAGTTTTGAATAATTTGAAGGGTGTAGTTTCTAAAATGGTTTCCATGATGTAAGCCCCTCAAAATCACTTTTATAACTGAATAGGTGCTTAAAAATGGTTTTGGAAAATTTGTTGAAAATTTGAAAAATTGCTTCTAAAATTATAAGCCTTCTAACATCCTAAAAAAAATAAAATGACATTATAAAATTATGCCAACATAAAGCAGACATATAGGGAATGATGACTGTTAACTATTTATGAGATATTACTATCTGTCTTAAAAGTAGAGAAATTCAAAAAATTGTGAATTTTTCCCAATTTTTGGTAAATTTTGGATTATTTTATAAATAAAGGTAAAATATATCAACTCAAATTTACCACTGTCATGAAGTACAATAGCCGCACTTGCCGCAATCCCCCGCAGCGCATACACGCTGTCCACGGGGGTCCTCCACTACTTACCATCTCCTACCTTCTGCCTAATCTGTGACTTTGTGACCAAGGTCCGGATGAGACCGAAATGTCTATACCTGCAGTCACTTTACCTTTGTGGCACCTTGTCAATTTCCTTCCATATATTTCACATGGAGGACATGTCAAAATAAAAGATTTTACTTGCATTCAAAAGTTTTGAGTGTGCAGTGGTATCCTTCGTTTGATATACCTCGGATTACATCCGCTCCACTTAAGCACCTCACATTGTGTACGAGTGCAACCCACTTTTGATTTACACAAAAAAAAAAAACAGAACGGACACTGAAAGAAAATACGTTTGTGTGCATGAGTCCTTAGGCAGGCTTTCTAGACCTCCACCGGATTTATCATAGTGGCTAAGGCTTCGTTCACATCACCGTTCAGCTTTTCCATTTTCCTGGTCCGTTTAGGAGTACAGATTCGGTACATAACTGAGCCAAACGGAGCCTACGGGACCCATACATTATAATGGGGTCCGTTACGTTTCCGCACCGAAGAAGATTTTGGAGCGGAGACAAAAGTCGTGCATGCAGGACTTTTGTCTCCGCTTCAAAATCTTCTTCTGAGCAGAAACCTAACTTCTAAGCTCCTCTCCCTTTTCGATTGCAAGTTTTTAGTATGCATCCAATAAAGCCATTGTGTTTTCTGCATCTTAGTAGCATTTAGTTTGTTTTAGGGCCTATTTTTTTGCAATATATACATTTTCTACAGAAAAGTACTCATCCCACTCTGATATCATTTTCTTTCAAGAAAGGGCAAATATGACAAAAATGTGTTAGAAAGGTGGCAAAAAATGCCACACCCAGGGTATGGCGCAATTTTGAAAACAATACCATTGACCCTAAAAAACCACAATGCCAGTGAAGAAAAGTGTCACTAAAAAGAACAAAAAGTCTCTTTGTATTGCATTTAACACTTTGTATAGCCAACATCTGGAGGTGGTGTTTTTTGATTAAAAAGTTTGCAAAAAATGGAAGAAAAGCACCAAATAACTCAAAAGACTATAGAGGAAATTTATTAAAAATATTGTAAAGGAAAACAGGCTTGGCTGCCCATGGCAACCCATCAGATTCTACTTTTCATGTTTTATAGTTCCTTTGGAAAATAAAAGATGGAGCCTGATTAGTTGCTATGGGCAACTAACCCAGTTTTCATTTACAGCAGTTTTGATAAATATCCCCCTCTGTGTGAAACCACCATTACAGTATTATATTTCCATAGAGACTGGAACAGTCAGTATACATCTGAGACAGTAATGGCCAAGTTGTGTGCCATAACTTGTTACTTCCAAGCTATGTGTCCAATTGAGATACTAATTCGCAACCCAAATGTTAGTGGCAGTGATGCTGTGAGTGATGTTCTTCTGGGAAACTTTGTGTCCTGGCATTTATGTGCATGTTACTTTAACATGTATCTAGAGTTGCCACCTTTCCCAACAAAAATATCAGCCACAAAATAAACAAAATGTGGTAGACGTGCTATCTATATGAGCTCCATTGACACAATCGGACCACAAAGCAGCTTTCACGTGCCAATGAATGCCCACAGGTATACCAGATCCTACCCTATTGAAACACCATGATGCGTTCTATAACGAACCTACCAGGGCTGATGTCCTAGAGCAGTGATAACTAACATCCGGCACTCCAGCTGTGGTAAAACTACGACTCCCAGCATGGTCCATTCATTTCTGTGGAGTTCTGAGAACAGCCAAGCAAGTGTGCATCTTGGGAGTTGTAGTTTTACCACAGCTGGAGTGCCGGAGGTTAGCCATCACAGTCCTAAAGTCTAAAGGGTTGTCCCATAGATGGTAGCCGATCTTATGCTGGCTTAGAACCCTGATCCTGGTGGTGTCAGAACAGAGTCCAGATAATCCTGGGAGTGTGCCCTGGCTCTGTCTGGAGTGTACAGTGAAATCACTGGCGCTACAAAAGCTGGCAAAGACAATATTAGACAGGGGGTTTTAATACTTTGTATACGTATTTGTGTGTGTGTGTGTGTATATATATATATATATATATATATATATATATATATATATATATACTTTTTTACACATTATCGGCAAGTCTCCCTTCATAAGTACTATAACCTATAGTATCTTATGAGTTACTAGTATTGCCATGTAGGCATCAGAAGGGAGAGGGGGGATATGTGGTCTCAAGACACCTCAGATGATCCCCTGAAGACAAAAGGATATTGTTAAATCTCCACCATTGTCCATGAAGCCAATAGATCTGTATGACGACCAAAAGACTTCTGTGGTTGTACATGATACCTACATGCATTTTCAAGGAGAGTGAGAGTAAAGACTAAGCAAAACTTCCATATATCATAGACATGTGGCCCTGTTTTGTCTTAAAGGGGTATTCCCATCTCACAAATGTAGTTTGTATAGTTAGATATAGCCATACCAATATTATTACTAATAGAATGTATTTATATAAAATGTACCGTTTAGAAGATTTACCTATTTGTATATCTATTGTCCCACACACATCAGTCAGGCCGTTGCCCCTGGTTACGACCACCGTGGCTGTGTAGTAGTGGTGGCCGGCTTGCTCCTTTTCAAACCCGCTCTAAGGTAACTGCTGTATTGTGAACGCACATTGCATGAGCATGAGGAGACACATCTTAGGGTTGTAGCATTTTGTCTGCGCTTCCAAAACGCAGAGAAACGGATCCTGTTCCAAGATCAATTCATCTCTATGGAGCAGGATCCGTTTATAAAGTCTGCGTTTTGGACAGATCCTGACCATTGCTTTTTGGACTGGTAGCAGATGTGAAAGTACCCTAAGACGTGTCTCCACATGCTCATGCAATGTGCGTTCACAATACAGCAGTTACCTTAGAGCGGGTTTGAAAAGGAGCAAGCCGGCCACCACTACTACATGGCCGCAGTGGTCGTAACTAGGGGCAACGGTCTGACTGATGTGTGTGGGACAATGGAAATACAAATAGGTGAATCTTTTAAATGGTACAATTTATATAAATACATTCTGTTAGTAATAATATCGGTATGGCTATATCTAACTATACAAACTACATTTGTGAGATGGGAATACCCCTTTAATCGTAGGATCGTAGGAGAGCTGACCAGTGCATCACCATGCTACTCATAACAGGTCATAAATCTATATTACTTTTAAACCATATTAAAATATAGGTAATAAAACACAAAAGCTTTAAACACATATAAACCTTGGGTCAGATTTATTAATTTTATAAATGGCATAGGGTATGTAGACCTGCACCACATTTATCACAAGGGCTCAGACTGGAAGATAAATGTGGTGCAGGGATAGATATTTCTGTCTAATTCTTTACCAGAAATTGTTTGGCTTACTTTGAGACCAAATTTTATGCCAGAATTGTGGTGCAATTTCGGTGCAAAACATTGCATCTTAGTTTATGTCTCCTGCAAAGCTGTACCCCCTTTTGAGCAAGTTGGGGAATAAAAGTGTAGAAACACTAGTTGTGCCAATTTGCACCACTTTATAGACAGGTGCAGAAACATTAGTAAATCTGAGCTCTTGTTTTCAAACCCTTAAAGGGGTTATCCAACCCCTATAATGCCCCCAAAATTTCCCCGTCACCACATAGAGGTTATACTTAGCCTGCTCCCCGGCAGTGCTCCTGATTCCCACACCGCAGCCATCATCACGGATGATGCTAGGGAGGCTTGTTCCCATTGCGGCCTGCCATTGGCGCCCCGCCCCCTCCTGTCGCCGAATGTTTTGATCCGCTCGACAGGGAGATGCAGCAGCGGCCGTGCGGGCATCAGGAGCGACAAGGGTGCTGGGGAGCGGGGTAAGTATAACCTGTATGAGGTGCCCAGGCATTTTGGGGGGCATTATAGGGGTTGGATAACCCCTTTAACAAGTACTATCAAATATTTACTGTGATGCTCAACTTTTATTCATTCTTATATGTTCCACATTGTGAATAATACAATGTCGCTGCTAATTCCAGATACAAACACTACTGCAATAACAGTCTAAAATAAATACAGCTGAGATGAAGTAGACTTTAACTTTAAATACAAAATCCCTGACTTACAAGGTGTATCTTTGACACGGCTTGTTAACTTATCTCTAGTCATTATGCCCCAAACTATTTTTTCTGTTATTGCTGCAAGCTAGCAACATATGGAACCCATGTAGCATATGGGCATGTGGAAAGCACTGACTTGCAATTAGTACATGAGTAATATAATTGTTTCAAGGATGTGTTTACTGTCAGCTTGTTTACCAAAAAGTAAAACACCAGAACCCAACCGAAAGGCTTGTGCTGCCTGCTTCATTTCATCTAATATTAGCTGCTGGGAAAAGAATCCCACCACTGCTTTTCTAAACAGAAATTAAACAACTGTGTGCATATATGTGAACAGACTCGCAGAAATACTTTTACTATTTAGAAATACTGTATATTAGCAGCAATTATTGTATTATATACAGAAATAAAGTGTATCTGCAGCTATATTATCAACTATTAACTATTGTATTGTATACAGAAATGCAGTATGTCTGGAACTATATTAGCAGCAACTATAAAATATTGTATTGTATAGAGAAATACAGTGTATTTGGAGCTACGGTATATCAGCAACTATTAACTATTGTGTACTATACAGAAATACAGTATATTTGGGACTATATTAGCAGCAACATTTAGCCATTGTATTATATACAGAAATACAGTCTATCTGTAACTACTGTAAATTAGCAGCAACAATTAACTATTGTATTGTATACAGATATACTGTATACAGTATATGGAATAGAGATGAGTGAACAGTTTGTTACAAAACGGGTTCCTTACGCACTTTGCAAAATTTAATCTGACGTCCGAACTTGAACCTTGTCAGGTTTGTTTTGGATAAATCCAGTAAAATGTCGCTCAGCACCATTTTACTGCACATGTTGGCCGGAAAAAGCACTAGAGAAGAAGAAGATGGATGCTCATATGACCCTAAGAGGAAGTGGAGGGGATGGCTTGCCTTGATTTAACCCCAGAAAGCCTGGATGATGCAATCAGTGCTGCAGCAGGCAAAGAAGTGCCCTTGCAGAACGAGCAGAACGTCATTCTGTGTTGGGCTCTGAATGAGTGTGGATGGGTCTTGCAGTGTCTGACAGAAAAATGATCTTAGGGACAGTCAAAAGTCACAATCAAGTTTCTATTCTACTTCCAGATACATTGAAAGGGAAAGGCTAGAAAGAATAATTGAGTAGAATAGGGAAAAGCAGGGAAAATTGTCAGCCAGGGAGTGAGAAGTGAGGAGCTGAGGATGGGTGTGCCTGGCAGTATGTTTTAGTTGCATTTACTGCCTTATAACTCAGCAGGAATCGCTGGAGAACCTCAAAGGCAGCTACCTGCAAGGACATATTTCTTCTTTTTTTTTTCTGTTTTAACAGAAATACCTTTTTTTGCTGTGTGTGTTGGGGGGGGGGGGTCAGGGAACTCAAAACTGTACAACACGTGTGTGGTAATGTGAAATGCTAGGATAAAATCCATGAAGCTGCATCTCCACACAGTTTAATTTTCTTTCGGGGCTTGAAGTTTAAGAAAACAGTATATACGTGTCTGACCATAAGCAGGGTCGCGGATGATAACTGTGAGGGGGAGTGATAAAGTGAAATACTAGGCTTAAATCTGTGTTGATGCATCGCCATACAACTGAAATGTATTTTTTTTGGGGGTTGAAGTTTGGGAAAACATAATATTACAATATCTTTGAGTGATAACGTAAAATAGTAGGTCGAAAGTATTCATCAAAACATGTAGAATTTTTCAAAAATTCGATTCGGCCAGTTCGCCGAATTTTCCAAAAAGATTCAGTTCGATCCGAATAAATTTGTGGTCAATCGCGTTAAAAAACGTCTACTTCCGGGCTGCAGAGAGCCTGTATAGTGGTGTAGAACACTTTGCCTTGCAGTAACACGCATTGGGAGTCTGCTGTGGTAGTGAAACAATACTGTGAGCCAGTATGACACTCAGATAACAAGTGTCGCTCTTAGAATTGCTGCACACTTTACGTATTTGGGCAGTTATGGGGCCAAAGCTCACCAAATAACTCAAGTCTGAACTCAGCCTTACAGGTCAATGTTAGCGCCAGCTATAAAGAACCGTGCAGGGCCAAGATCCTACTAGAGTGCCAAAGAGCGCACTCCTTTTACACCAATTGACTGATTCCACATAGATTTCTTACAGAACCTGTTCTATTACATGCTTAAACTAGCAGAGCCTCCCCAGACAGTGTGAAGATGGCAGTGACAGCAGCATCAGTAGACCACAGAATGGCACGATGACAGTGTATAGGAGGCAGTGGCAGCAGCTGTAGCATCAAGAGACCACAGAGTGGTACGACGATAGTGTAGAGGAGGCAGTGACAGCAGCTGTAGCATCAGGAGAACACAGAGTGGCAGAACGACAGAGTAGGTTGACAACATTGAAAACGTCAATCAGTAGAATTTTGCAGTCACAGACAGGCCCAATGAAAAGACTGCAAATGACAGTAGTGAAGAATTATGAAGTCACACAGTGGCACAACGACAGTGTAGAGGAGGCAGTGGCAGCAGCTGTAGCATCAGGAGACCATAGAGTGGCGCGACGACAGTATATAGGAGGCAGTGGCAGTATCTGTAGCATCAGGAGACCACAGAGCGGCAAGATGACAGTATATAGGAGGCAGTGGCAGTAGCTGTAGCATTATGAGGCCACACAGTGGCACAACGACAGGGTGGGCAAGTGGCAGCAACCGTAGTAGCAGAATTATGAGGTCAGGCTGGAGTGGCACGATGAGGTTATGAGGCCAGAGTGGCACGACGACAGAGATGGGAAGGGAAAATTTCTCATCACCACTAATATCTGTGCCCGAGGAATTGATGTCGACCAAGTGTCAACCGTTGTCAAGTTTGACCTGCACAGTGTGCAAGTGGCAGCAGTACTGTTAGAATTTTGAGGCCACAGAGTGTCACAATGACAGACCACAGAAGTGGCAGCAGCAGCAGCAGTGGCAGCAGCAGCAGTAGAATTTTGAGGCCACAGGGTGGCACAATGAAAGTGTGGAAGTGGCAGCAGGAGTAGAATTTAGAGGCCAGGGTGGTACGACGACAGTGTAGAGGAGGCAGTGGCAGTAGCTGTAGCATTATGAGGCCACAGAGTGACGCAATGTCAGAGTGTGGAACTGGCAGCAGCAGTCGTAAAATTTGGAGGCCACAGAGTGGCACAATGATAGAGTGTGGAAGTGGCAGCAGCAGTTGTAAAATTTGGAGGCCACAGAGTAGCACAATGACAGAGTGTGGAAGTGGCAGCAGCAGTCGTACAATTTGGAGGCCACAGAGTGGCACAATGACAGAGTGTGGAAGCGGCAGCAGGAGTAGAATTTAGAGGCCAGGGTGGTACAACGACAGAGATAGGAAGGTAAAAGTTCTCATAACCACTAATGTCTGTGCCAGAGGAATTGACGTAGAACAAGTGTCAACTGTTGTCAATTTTAATTTCCGAGTCAGAGGCTCACCGAGCAAATATCACATGTCAGAAAGTAAAATTTCCGTGTCACCAAAATCACAAATGTCTTTAAGTTTAATTTCCGAGTCAGAGGCCCATCGAGCAAATATCATGTCAGTAAGTAAAATTTTCGTGTCACCAAAATCACAAATGTCTTTAAGTTTATTTTCCGAGTCAGAGGCCCACCGAGCAAATATCAAATGTCTATAAGTTTAATTTCCTAGTCACAGTCCCAGTGAGCAAATCTCACACGCCTGTAAGTTTAATTTCCGAGTCAGAGGCCCACTGAGCAAATATCACGTCAGTAAGTACAATTTCCGTGTCCCCAAAATCACAAATGTCTAAGTTTAATTTCCGAGTCAGAGGCCCACCAAGCAAATATCAAATGTCTGTAAGTTTAATTTTTGAGTCACAGTCCCAGTGAGCAAATATCACATGTCTGTAAGTTTAATTTTCGAGTCAGAGGCCCACTGAGCAAATATCACATGTCAGTAAGTACAATTTCCGTGTCCCCAAAATCACAAATGCCTGTAAGTTTAATTTCTGAGTCAGAGGCCCACCGAGCAAATATCAAATATCTGTAAGTACAATTTCGAGGCAACAGATTAGTACGACGACATTATGGAGCCAGTAGTAGTAGTAGCAGCAACAGCAACAGCAGCATGGGCAGACTACAGAATGGTACGATGACATTATGGAGGCAGTAGCAGCATCAGCAGACTATAGAGTAGCACGACGACAGTGTGGGAGGTGGCAATAACACTACCTACTGACGATGGTGGGTGTAAGAAGGAGCATCAGATGTGTGGCATCAGGCGGGTGGCAGCATCAGAGTATTTGGTGAGGCAGGTAGACAGCCAGAAGAAACAGTCAAAAAACAGCATGAATGATCTAATGTGACACATCAGGCGTTGGTGGTTGAAAATCCTGGCTGATCCACGCCTGATTCATCTTGACAAAGGTCAGTCTCCACATTTTAGGGAGGACAGGCGAGCTCCTCTTGGGGTTACTATGGCCCCGCCGCACTAAACATCCGCTCTGATGCCACACTACTGGCCGGGCAGAACAGCTTTTCCAGAGTAAACTCAGCCAATTGCGGCCACAAATCTAGTTTGGCTGCCCAGTAGTCCAGCGGATCTTCAATGACGGGTGGCGGGGTGCTGATGTCATGCTGCTGCTGCTGCCACCATGCTGATTTGGCTGGCGGTGTTTGAGGTCATTTGCGACAAAGTCGAAGACCGAGTCAACCATCCAAGAACCGCTGGGTTTCTGTTCAAGACACAACCTCTAGATAACACCGGGAACTCAGGCCTCTCAAAGTGACCCCTGCTGCCACGCCCCCTTACTCTGCTGTGACCTGTGCCTCTTCCAGAAACATTTGTGCCACTGCCCCTCCCCTGTGAAGGGCCTGTCAGCTCTCTGTCTGACATACTATTTGATAAAAAAATTAAAATAAAAGGAAATTAAGAAACCCCCTAAAAAATATACTTTGCTCACTGCCTTGCACAACGGCTTAACTATTTCTTTTAGAAATAACGTCACCCTCAGAGTGGGTTAACAATGGGTTGCTGTACTGCACTACAATGGGTTACTGGAGAGCACTACACACTATATGGCGCTTTTCGGGTTTGCTAACACACTCCAAAAACGTTTGTAGAAACAGCAAGAGCCACAGAACGGCTTTATTTCTTTTAAAAATAACGACACCCACAGAGTGGGGTAACACTGGGTTACTGCACTGCACTACACACTATATGGCGTAACAATGGGTTACTGCACACACTATATGCTGCTTTACTGTTTTTTTGGCGACTGACGCTGCGACTATTTCTTTAAAATGAACAAGCCCAAATTAACTTCACCGAGGAAGTTAGTTAACAAAGCAGCAATACACACTATATGCCGCTTTTCTGTTTGTTTGGCGACTGACACTGCGACTATTTCTTTAAAATGTACAAGCTGCCAATCACGGATTATGTTTTTTTCCCCAAACAAAACCCAAAAGATACACGTTGTTTTTTCTCTTTTTCTTTATACGTACCCCAAACAAGGCTTTGACCCTGTTACTGCACTGCAACAAGGAACACAAGTGGTGCTTCTTTGAATAAAGCACCCCAAAACAGCCTTTAGAACTGAGTGCAGTATGTAACAGACTAACACTAGCGTTGAGCGAACATGTTCGGCCGAATATAGTATTCGGCTAGGGGCGGACATACCGCCTGTGCAGCCGGTTCTGCTGCACAGGGGTCCAGGGCGGGAAGGGGGTGGGGGTGGTGGCAGCAGAGCAGGGAGAGATGAGCGCTTCCATTGTGGAAGCACTCATCTATATTCATCTGTATCGTCGTCCTCAGGACAGGGATACAGATGAATAGTGCGGAGGAGCAGGGGAGAGGCGTTTCCCCTGCTCATTCCTCTGATAGGCTACAGGCACTAGGCTTGCAGCCTATCAGAGGCCGGCACAGGCGGCGCGATAACGTCATCGCGCCGCCTGAGCTGTGCAGAGCGGGACACAGGCCGGAAGAGGCCTGCATCGCTTCACGTCATTGAGGTAAGTATAAGTGTTTATGTGTTTATTGTTTTAATTATTTAAAGTACATTGTGGCAAGAACAGGTGTGGGGGCCCTATATATTGGCACATTTTTGGGGGGGCACTGTGGAAAAGGGGGGGAAGGAGCACTTCGGGGGCACTATTTACCAGCACATTATAGGGCACTATGGGAAAGGGGGCAAAGAGCACTAAGGGGGCATATACTGGGGGGCCTATAAACTGGCACATATTATGAGGGGGCATATACTGGGGGCCCTATAAACTGGCACATATTATGAGGGGGCATATACTGGGGGCCCTATAAACTGGCACATATTATGAGGGGCATATACTGGGGGCCCTATAAACTGGCACATATTATGAGGTGGCATATACTGGGGGCCCTATAAACTGGCACATATTATGAGGTGGCATATACTGGGGGCCCTATATACTGGCACACATTATCGGGGGAGCTATGGAGGGAAAGGAGCACTATGGGGGAATCTACTGGGGCCCTATATATTGGCACATATTATGAGGTGGCACATACTGGGGGCCCTATATACCGGCACACATTATGGGGGGGCGCTATGGAGAATTGGGGGGAAAGGAGCACTATGGGGGCATCTACTGGGGCCCTATATATTGGCGCACATTATGGGGGCACTATGGAGAAATGGGGGGATGCATTATGGGGGCATCTACTGGGGCCCTATATACTGGCACGCATTAAGGGGGCACTATGGAGAAGTGGGGGAGAAGAGCACTATGGGGGCATTATATAGGGGCATTTAATACTGGCACCCATTTTGGTACCACTATAGGGAAGGAGGGAGAGGAGCATTATGGGAGCATCTATGTGGGGCAGTCTATAGGGGCATTTTATACTGGCACATTATAGAGGCACAATGGGCACTAAGTGTTTTTTCTAATGGCACACAGTATGGGTCATTGGAACACATGAGGAAACTCTGGGGCATTGGCTCCACTGTCGGCACTAAGAGGAGGTTTTTTTTTTTACTGCCACAAAACAGGGCATTTTTTTTTCTGGCACACATTATAAGGGGACTTTTTTCTACTGTCACACATTATAAAGAGAATTATTACTACCATGGGCATTATGGTGGTCTTTATTACAAGTGGGGGACTATGGGAGCATTATTACTTCTGAGACACAGTAGGGACATTATTACTGCAGGGGCACTATTACTACTAAGTGCACTCTTATTACCATTGTTGGGATTTTGGGGAGCACTATTACTGTGAAGGCACCCTAGCACAGTAACAGCTTAGCATAGTTATTTTTGGGGGACATTATGGTTACACTATAAGCATCAGGGATACTATTTACTGGGTGCAGTTATTTTTTAGAGCATTTTGTGCCAATAATTATGGAAGGGGGCACTATCTGTGTGTAACTAATATTTCCAGGTGGTATATCTGTTTCTGCAGCATAGTTTTGGGGAGCACAGCATCTCAGTATTGAGGGTGCATGATGGGAAAGAAGGTGGGAGAATAATGGAAAAGTAGAAAACTAAGATGTCTGTCAAGCTCTGCAGAGAGAAGAGATTGCTGAAAGAAATCATCATGGCAGTCTGGTCTGAATGGAGAAGATAAAGAAAGAGAACATCTACATCAAAGAAGAGGTCACTGGATGTAAGAGGTATGTGGCGCTGTATTAGGCTACCTTCACATCTGAATTAGTGATTCTGGCAGGTTGTTCCAGCAGAGAACAGACTGCTGGAATTCACTGGATCTGGCACTACTGGATGCAGAATGCCCACCGGCACCATTGACTATAATGGGGTCCGGCAGAGATCCGGCCACAATCTGGCAAAAATGCAGAGAATCAGTGGGACGCAAACTGCTGAGTGCCTGAGTCTGTGTCCAGCCAATTCCTTGCATTCTCTACCGGATCAGGTGGCCGGATCGTGGTGCTGCGGGTGTGAAGGTAACCTTACCCTGTATGTTTGTATTGCTGTATGTAATGTTAGGAGGGAATAGGTTAGGTCGAGAATTTGGCATTGGGGGGGGGGTTGGGGCCCAGGCACATTTTTTGCACAGGGGCCCTCTGCTGTCTGTGTCCGCCCCTGTATTCGGCCGAACATGGTGGCGCTCGGGACCACGCGGTGTTTGAGTGCCATGCTCGAGTCCCCTCTCTGCACGCTAATTAGCCAATTAGTGTGCAGGGAGGTACTGGCATTCACTGGCGTTCATTAGAACCTTTCTGTAGTCTATATACCTGACATCCGTTGCTATTTTTTCTACCGTTAATTAAGGCCGCAGTTCCTCATTTGAGTCTGCTGTATAACATTTGCACAAGGAGGCACATATAGTGTAGGGATAGGATTTGGCTAGGCAGGGCTAGTAGTTCTATTCAAAAGACACAAAAGTCCATTGTTATATCTGGCTGCATTTTTTTATTTTGGGGCAAAAAGAACGCAAGTGTGCCTGACGCTAATACCACGTGCGCAGTGTGTGCATTAGAACCTTTCTGTAGTCTTTTTACCTGACATCTTAACTAGTAATTAGGTGAGCCACCCACCATTTAGCCTGACACAGCATGGCGGTGACACCACCAAGTGACCAAGTTAGATGAGGTAGTAGGTGAGCCACCCAAACATGTAGCCTGACACAGCATGGCGGTGACACCACCAAGTGACCAAGTTAGATGAGGTAGCAGGTGAGCCACCCAAACATTTACCCTGACACAACATGGCGGTGACAACAGAGTGACCAAGTTAGACTGAGTTAGCAGGTGAAGCACATAAAATTTTACCCTGACAAAGCATGGCGGTGACAACAGAGTGACCAAGTGAGACTGAGTTAGCAGGTGAACCACATAAAATGTTACCCTGACACAGCATGGCGGGGACAACAGAGTGACCAAGTGAGACTGAGTTAGCAGGTGAAGCACATACAATTTTACCCTGAAACAGCATGGCGGTGACAACAGAGTGACCAAGTGAGACTGAGGTTAGCAGGTGAACCACATAAAATTTTACCCTGACACAGCATGGCGGTGACAACAGAGTGACCAAGTGAGACTGTTAGCAGGTGAAGCACATAAAATTTTTACCCTGACACGCATGGCCGGTGACAACAGAGTGACCAAGTGAGACTGAGTTAGCAGGTGAACCACATAAAATGTTACCCTGACACAGCGATGGGCGGTGACAACAGAGTGACCATGTGAGACTGAGTGAGCAGGTGAACCACATAAAATTTTACCCTAACACAGCATGGCGGTGACAAAAAGAGTGACCAAGTGGAGACTGAGTTAGCAGGTGAACCACATAAAATTTTACCCTGACACAGCATGGCAGGTGACAACAGAGTGACCAAGTGAGACTGAGTTAGCAGGTGAACCACATAAAATTTTACCCTGACAGAGCATGGCGGGGACAACAGAGTGACCAAGTGAGACTGAGTTAGCAGGTGAACCACATAAAATTTTACCCTGACACAGCATGGCGGGGACAACAGAGTGACCAAGTGAGACTGAGTTAGCAGGTGAAGCACATAAAATTTTACCCTGACACAGCATGGCGGTGACAACAAAGTGACCAAGTGAGACTGAGGTAGCAGGTGAAGCACATAAAATTTTACCCTCAACACAGCATGGCGGTGACAACAGAGTGACCAAGTGAGACTGAGGTAGCAGGTGAACCACCCAAAAATTTATCCTGACACACCATGACGGTGAACCCAGAGTGACCAAGTTAGACTGAGGTAGCAGGTGAACCACCCAAAAATGTAGCCTGACACAGCATGGCGGTGACACCACCAATGCTTTTGGCAGACTGAGATTGCAGTCAAATGGCTGTTTGAAGTTGACTCTCCTAAAAATTTTTTTTGAGTGTCTGTAGTTGACCCTCCTGAAAAATTGTTTTTGAGTGTCTGTAGTTGACCCTCCTAAAAATTTTTTTTTAAGTGTCTGTAGTTGACCCTCCTAAAAAATTGTTTTTGAGTGTCTGTAGTTGACCCTCCTAAAAAATTGATTGGAGAGAGCGCCTGTAGGTGTCCCTCCGTAAACATTGTTTGAAAAGAGAGCCAGTTGGCCCTCTGAAAAATTGCCTGTTGGCTCAGCGTTTGTGTAAGAAGAGAAGGAGGAGGAGAGGAGAGGATACATGAAGAATTTTCATGTTGAGCTGCTTTCCCCCGGTGGAGATTTGAATTCTGGTGAAATCCAGGCTTTATTCATTTTATTAAGCGTCAGCCTGTTAGCGCTGTCAGTTGACAGGCGTGTACGCTTATCAGTGATGATGCCACCAGCTGCATTGAAGACCTGCTCTGACAACACGCTAGCGGCAGGGCAGGCCAGCACCTCCAAGGCGTACAGCGCCAGTCTTTCTGAACAGCTCACCCCTATTTTGCCTAGACTGGGGACGTGTGACATAGTCTTGCTGGGGTGACATAAAACTGGCAAAGGCCTTGGAGAGTGTTCCCTTGCCAGCGCTTGACAAGCTGCCTTCTCGCCTCCTCTCCCCCGCTAGTTGGCCCACAGAACCACGTCCTCTGCCGCTAGCGGTGTTAGATGAGAAGGATAGTTTCAGCTTGTGCACCAGGGCCTGTTGATATTGATTCACTCTCGTACTCCTTTCCTCTACAGGAATGAGAGTGGAAAAGTTCTGCTTGTACCGGGGGTCCAGGAGGGTTAACACCCGGTGTTGGCAAAAATGTTTTTAACGCGAGGGTCACGGGAAAGGCAGCCTAACATGAAGTCAGCCATGTGCGCAAGAGTCCCAACACGCAAGAATTCCCTTTCCTCAGTAGGCTGACTCTCCATTTCCTCCTCCTCCAACTCCTCCTCTTCATCCCATACACGCTCAACAGATAAGAAGCAATGAGCATAGGTTCCCTCTTCAGTCTCGCCTCCTCCTCTTCCTCCTCTTCCTCCTCATCCTCCTTCTCCTCCTCCAATACGCGCTGAGAAACAGACCTGAGGGTGCTCTGGCTATCAAGCAACGTATCTTCTTCCCCCATCTCCTGTGACAAGCGCAAAGCCTCTGACTTCATGCTGAGCAGTGACTTTTTCAGAAGACAAAGCAGCGGGATGGTGACGCTGATAATCGCGGCATCGCCGCTGACCATCTGTGTTGACTCCTCAAAGTTGCTCAACACCTGACAGATATCAGACATCCACGTCCACTCCTCATTGTAGACTTGAGGAAGCTGACTAACCTGACTACAAGTTCTCGTGGAAGTTGTCATCTGGCAGTCTACAATGGCTCTGCGGTGCTGGTAAACCATGGCTAACATGTATAATGTGGAATTCCATCTCGTGGGCCCGTCGCACAACAGTCGGTGAGCTGGCAGTTGTAAGTGCCGTTGCACTGCCCTGAGGGTGGCAGCATCTGTGGTTGACTTACGGAAATGCACACAGATGCGTCGCACCTTGGTGAGCAATTCAGACAAATTGGGGTAGGTCTTGAGGAACCGCTGAACCACAAGATTGAACACGTGGGCCAGGCATGGCACATGTGTGAGTCTGCCGAGTTGCAGAGCCGCCACCAGGTTACGCCCATTGTCACACACAACCATGCCTGGTTTGAAGTTCAACGGCCCCAGCCAAAGATCGGTCTGCACCGTGATGCCCTGTAACAGCTCTTGGGCGGTGTGCCTTTTGTCACCTAAGCTCAGCAGTTTGAGCACTGCCTGTTGGCGCTTACCCACGGCAGTGCACTTGCGCGTGGAGCTACCGACTAAAGGCGCCGTGCTCACGGATGGTAATTGAGAGGAGGAGGGGTTGGAGGAAGAGGCATAATAAGCCTGAGAAGCTGTGACCGAGGCAGGCCCCGCAATCCTCGGCCTCGGCAGCACATGAGCGGCCCCAGGGTCAGACTCGGTCCCAGCCTCCACCAAGTTAACCCAATGTGCCGTCAGTGAGATATAGTGTCCCTGCCCGGCAGCACTTGTCCATGTGTCCGTGGTTAGGTGGACCTTATAACTAACCACGTTGGTCAGGGCACGGATGTTGTTCTCTGACACGTGCTGGTGTAGGGCTGGGACGGCACATCGGGAAAAATAGTGGCAGCTGGGGACCAAGTACCGAGGGACAGCCACCGCCATCATGTTGCAGAAAGCCTCAGTCTCTACCAGTCTATAGGGTAGCATCTCCAGGCTCAACAATTTGGAGATGTGGACGTTTAGGGCATGTGCATGTGGGTGGCTGGAATTGTATTTGCGCTTGTGCTCAAATGTCTGCTGCAAAGACAGCTGAACGCTGCGCTGGGACACATTGGTGGAGGTTGTGGAATATCGTGGATGAAGGGTGGTTGTA